>PITA01005155.1:0-114148 GCA_004023965.1 Spilogale gracilis | reverse complement strand
CCAGGAAAGAAGACTTATAATTAAAGCACAGTAATTAAGATAGTGCATCACTGGTATAGAAACAGGCAGATCAGTCAATGGAAAAGAAGAGCACACAGAAACAGATTTGTGCATGTGGACAGTTGATTTATTCTAGAACTGACCTGTCTGAGTCACAGGGCAAGATGGCCTTCTCCAATAAATGGGGCTAGCGCAACTAAAAACTTACAAGGAAAAAACAAAATTGAATTTCTAAAAGCAGGTATACTAGATGCTGCTAAAATCAAATGCCTAAAAGTAGTTGGCTTAGGTGATGCAGAGATGTATACATTTTTACGACTATTGGTAGATGCTAAACCACGCACTCATGCCTAGATTTAAAAAGATACATAATTTAGACTTTGGCTGTGAGAACAGGTCCAAGAATTCTATAGCATCTTCTGCTTTGCAGAAGAGACTTTATTTGGAGTATAGCTAACTCCTCATCTTGGGGGATTTGTTCCTACATTCCCTCAGGAAGGATCCTATGAGGTTGTGTCTTAATTTTATTCTGCCTGGAATCCCCATATATCTGACCAGAACCCCTAGGGTACACTGAAATAGACTTTCCTGGGGCGTACTTTTGAATTTTTGACACCACCTAGGCTCAAAACAAATGTCCTTTGTTCATTTCTCTTTAATCTTAACCTGTCATCAATACTTAGGTGAACCATGAAAACTTGTCATGGCCTTAAGGCATGGTCTGATTTTTCAGTGGCATGTATGTGGCCAGTTTAAAAACAGACATCTCATAAATTGACATGGTAACAGGGTGTAGACTCACATTTGTGTCTTATGTTTGCATGCTATACCATCCTTTCCTACTTATGGAATAAAGAATAAGCGCCTCTTACCTCTTTAATTAGATCCCAAAGTGCTAAAGACAGTGATCTTGGCTTATTTCAGGGAAACTATACTATTATTGTCATTGTCTTATCATAACCATGGCTGACATTTATGCTCACTATGTGCCAAGCTTTCCCGTGGGCACTTTATATTATCGAGTTTATTCGCTAGTGTCACCACAAGGTGTGTCACTGTTGGGACCCCTGTTTTACAGATGTAGAATCTGAGGCATAGGGTGTGAAGTGATTCACTGAGGATCACACAGCTAGTAAGGAACAGAATTGGTGACAGACACAGGGGAGTCCTATGCTAAAGTCCTGGCTACTCACTACTATATAACACTTTTTTTTTTTTTTTTAAATGCAGACAAGGAATTGATTACCAAAGAGAAGTTTTCAAGTTTTCAAGTTCTGTGGCCGTAGCAGCCAACCCTGGTGAACTTAAGTAGAAAAAACAAATCTTAGAAGAATATTGGATAGTTTTAAAAACTGACCCAAAGTCCAGGAAAGTAGGACAGGAGTGTGGGCAGAAACCCAGGGAGCCTGGGGCATGTTGCAAACATGGTCTGATAAGTCTGCAGCTACTAGGTACCACCTGTGGACAGAGCCCCAAACTGTCTCCTGGTCCTTGCTTCGCTGGCTCAAACATTTTAAGTTTTTTTGTAGAAACTTCTGTTTGGCCAAGCCTTGGACACCTGTGCGCACTCCATCTGCCACTGATGAGAGGAGCGAGTATGTGGCCTCCTCCCTTGGCTTTTCCAGTAAGAAGTAGGACTTGGCTTCTCATCAAAACCCACACATTGAAGGCTTCCCTACAGGAGGAAGGGGGGTTAGACGTTGAGCAGCCAAAAAATGACACAGTCATGACAGCTCTCCTATCTGTGGTCTTGTCCTTGACCTTGACAGGTCTCCTATCTCCGTCCCCCCCGCCTGTCCTGCCCATCGAGAGTGACCTGCTCCACACTTGCGTCCCATATCCGGCTCCACAAATAGGAGAGCCGACTGCGCAAGCCACACTTAGGGTATCAAACAATAGCTCTGTGCTCTGGCAGAGACAAGAAATCATCCAGTTGTACCTACCGCTGCCAGATGGCTCTCTCATTTTGGAAGATCTTTCCAAATGTTTAGAATCATTATAATCAAATGTCCTGCTAGAATCTGGAACATAATTACATTCATTTTTCATCTTTTCAAACTTACTTCTTCTTTTGGGTGCTCTAAATCTATCAATAACACCTGTCTTTTTCACCCAATTCTCTCTTTTCCATTCCCTTTGACTCCAATATCCATGAAGTTACCAAACTTTAGCAGTCCTATATATTTTTTTAAAGATTTTATTTGTTTGACAGAGAGAAACACAGCCAGAGAGGGAACACAAGCAGAGGGAGCGAGAGAAAGAGAAGCAGGCTTCCCGCCGAGCCGGGAGCCCGATGTGGGGCTCGATCCCGGGACTCCGGGATCATGACCTGAGCCGAAGGCAGTTGCTTAACCAACTGAGCCACCCAGGCGTCCCAGCAGTCCTATATTTTTTAATGTCGAGAATTAGCTCTTTCATCTTGTTTTTACTGCCTCCCTTCTTTTTTGCATGACGTACTTTATGTCAGATTGGATTGCATATCTCCAGTCTGCCCGCCTCCAATCTGCCCTTATCCCTACCAAGTCAAGTTACTCAGGAGCATAGCTCTGTCCGCGTGACTCTCTTACTTTATAATCTTCTGTGGCTGTAGTCTCCTGAATTTGAGTTCAGAGCCCACCAGGATGTGGTCCCGGACTAGACCCCCAACCTAGTTCTTTACTCACCACCTTCGTATTCTCTTCCCTCCAGCCAAGCTGTGAGTGAATATTTGTGTGTTGACTGCTTACGGTGTGTTTTTGGATAGCTACTGATATATTATAAAAGTCTTATGTGAAACTATTTTACTCTTTCCATTTTACAGTGAAGAGAAAGACAGTTGACATTTTGGGCTTTTTCTCTCGCTGCTTTCATAGGAAATGATAGCGCTGAGCTTCAGACCTGGTCTTCGTCATTCAGAGATCTTTATTCTTCCTTCTCTTTGCACTTACTTCCTAGTTCATCCCCATTTTCTTTTTCTTTTCTACGTGACCAAAACTCCCCCATATTTCAGATGCCCCCTTCTCAGTGAAACATTCTTGAATCACTGTAGCTCCAAGAAATTTCTACCACCAAAATGGCTGTTCTCCTCTTATAGAACAACACTGTATTATGTTCTGACCTTTCAGGTCTTATGAGGAGCTGTATGTGACTTCCTGCTTATTCCTTTACATTATCAGGTCTTATGAGGAGCTGTATGTGACTTCCTGCTTATTCCTTTACATTATCAGGTACTATCACTGAGGCATGAAATGCTTCCTGATCTAAGGAATACAAAATGGGAAAACAGTAATTTTAAAGGATATATGTGATCATCACTGTTAAGGGCAGCTTTTCTCTATCAGTCAGTCATGGACCTTTCCATGTCCGCTGTTAAGAAATAAAGCCCAAATGAGATCAAATAAAATGGATTTTTCTCTTGCTTGTTTGTCCCATGATGACTTCGGTGGCAGGCAGGACAGCCAAGTGGAGATGGAGTTGGGGTAGGGAGTGGGACAATAGGGCTGAGGCTTCTGGAAAATTCTGGCATGTAATTCAGGTCTAGGCAGGCAACACATTCATGGTAAGGAAAAAGAGAGGCCAACAAGTCAGCCAACCAAGGGAACTGAAAAACAAGACAAGGTCAGAAGATCATGGAAAAAGGCTAGAGATACATGCAGGCTGGGCCCCAAGGTGTCTCTGTCCTAGGGAGAAGGCTGGGGCACAGCTAAGAACTTTTAGGTAGTAGGGTGGAGTGTGATCCTGAACCCATTCTTATTTTTTTGCCCAGGGACAGAATGACTCCCAGGCTGTGGGTGGGCCCAGCCGAGAAACAATTAGACACACTTGGCTGGCCTGAGGCTCTGTGGTGTGTGAATTGAGAAGCTGATGACAGTATTACTTCAAAAAAAGTCCTGTTTCGAAATTGGTCACGGTTCATTAAAACACTGCAGCTTTGAGCGTTACCCCACAGCTCTGTTTTGCCTTCAGTTCAGTGCAGCCTGATGAACCAGAAATGCACTTTCTAGTATATATAACACGGAGATCGGATGGACTGGAACTTTTCGATTCCTGCTGTGTTAAAGGGCTAAATTCTCCGCATTAACTAAGCACTAGGTCAGTTTCAGAGCTCCAGTTAATGATGAAGCCAGGCTGCTAATTGGTTTTGGCTTCTAAATACAGCAGAGATCATGTATTTACCTACTAGATACTCTTCAGCAACATTTGGACATAAAAATGATCTTGGTCAGTTAAATTATTCTGTCTGGAAGAAATGTAGGAATTTGAACAGAAGAATCCTCGAAACACCACTTGAGGATACAGATAACTGGGATTGCTACTTGCAAGCATTTGCATGACACAGATAATCCACAAAGCTTTTTCCTCTGATGGTGTTAGAGCTTTCGAAAAATAGTTTGCCCTCTCACTCAGCTGCAACTTTGGGATGACTTTGATGGTAAATCTCTTCAGGAACGAGAGAGACACCATCCACCCCGGTTGCACAGCCCCGGTGAATAATTTCTGTCACGTGACTCGGCTGTGCCGCAGTCACCCCGGAGATCCTGTTATCTGCCGCTGTCAAGGTGTGCTTATCAGGAATCTGCTTTCCCTAGCTTAGACTTCTCACTGGCTCGGAAAGGATGTTAATTAAAAAAGAAATAGAGCTGCCAAAAGTGAATTATTGAGTCTCATGATTATCTTTTTACTCTATACCTGTTGCGGGTATCATTGTGATGAGAGAGGAGGAGGTCCTAGAGCTGAGACCTCCAGCTACCATTCATTAGCTGGTGGGGGAGGAGGCGGTATTCGCAGAAAAGGCAGTCCTGAATCTTAAATAAGACAGACTCAAAGGAAGATTACCTTCCAGGTTTGTGTCAGACGTCTGATTTGTGGTAAAGGCTTAGTTAGGCAGGTATGCCTAACGCATTTCCTGAGAGCTTAGGAGGTTTCTGATGAGTTGCAGTTTTTAAAGTTCTTCGTGTTGGTGTTCCTGCGTTTCTTCACAGCGTGCTTTTTGTGCTGTTTATCCTGAAATCCAAGAGATTCTAGTTTGATTTAGTGATTCAGTTTCATGCCTGCATGATTCATTTTCTCAAAAGAAAATTCATTTTCGTTGTTTAGATCTGTAGCTGGCTTTCATCTTCATTTTCTTTTCCTTGCATTTTTTCCCTTCTATCCACTGTAAATTTTCATTTTTCCAAGGCTGTTTTTTCTCATTTTCTTGAACTCCTTATAATCATTGTATAAAGACAAGTGAAGCTTTTTATTTTCTTTTTCAGATACCATACAGATGTGCTTGGGATGTTCATAAGTGCTTCCCTGGGTTCATTTTTATTATCGCTTTATACTCAGCTCAGTGACTCACTTTTCCATATACCCTGAATTATAGTTGTTTAGGATCTGATTTACTTCTTTCTTGGATTCTTTGCTTGAAGCTTCTTGCTTTTATCTGCTCTTTCAGAAACAGCCCTAACTGTTATTGCTTCTAAGGGAGCCTTTTGACGTTTGAATGTTCTTTACTCATTCACTAAGTAATAATCCAACAAGTATTTGCTAAGCTCCTACTGTTTGAATCTTTAGTACAATAATACATCAAAAATGATTTGAGGGTGCCTGGGTGGCTCAGAGGGTTAAGCCTCTGCCTTCGGCTCAGGTCATGATCTCAGGGTCCTGGGATCCAGTTCCATATTGGGCTCTCTGCTCAGCGGGGAGCCTGCTTCCCCCTCTTTCTCTGCTTACCTCTCTGCCTATTTGTGATCTCTCTCTGTCAAATAAATAAATAAAATCTTAAAAAAAATGATTTGAACTTATTTTTAAATGCCACCAAGCTTGAAGAGCATAAAGTATGATTCTCTAATCCTCTTGTTCAAAGTGTGGTCCCTGGAGCACCAACATTGGCATCACCTGGATGCTTGTTAGAAATGCCCTTTCCGGGGCGCCTGGGTGGCTCAGTGGATTAAGCCTCTGCATTTGGCTCAGGTCATGATCCCAGGGTCCTGGGATCGAGCCCCACGTTAGGCTCTCTACTCAGCAGGGAGCCTGCTTTCAGCCTCTTTCTCTGCCTGCCTCCCTGCCTATTTGTGATCTCTCTCTCTGTCAAATAAATAAATAAATAAATAAATAAAATCTTTAACAAAAAAAAAGAAAGAAAAGAAATGCCAGTTCTGGATGCCTGGGTGGCCCAGTCAGTTAAGCATCTGCCTTCAACTTGGGTCATGATTACAGGATCCTGGGATCGAGTCCCACCTTGGGCTCCTTACTTGGTAGGGAGTCTGCTTCTCCCTCTGCCTGCTGCTCCCTCTGCTGTACTTTCTCTCTCTTTGTCAAATGGATAAATAAAATCTTAAAAAAGAAAGAAAGAAAGAAAGAAAGAAATGCCAGTTCTCAGGCCCACCCAAGATTTCGTGACCCTGAATCTGCTTTTAACCAAGATACCCAGCTGATCTGTATACATTTTAAATTTTGAAAAAAGTGTGCCAAGGTACATCAAATGTTAAAGATACATTTGTAGATTTTAATTATTTGCCAATTATTGCTAAAATGTACAAAAATAGATTGCAGATTGAGTTTTACTTCAGCGATAAAAGAAAAGATCAATCGGATTCTCAGCCTTCAAAATTGGAGTGACATGTTGCAGGGGCTTTGAGCTAAACTCACTTTTCTGGTTTCTTGGTAGTTCAACAAATCATTTTGAACACCTCTCTGTGTGATATAGGAAGGAAAGAGACAGTTCTTGGTTTCATGGAACTTACATTTTAGTAGAAGATCACAATTATCCAATTATTAAAAATGCTTTTGAGGACATAAAAAGGAATGACTGATGCTTGCCACAACGTGGATGAACCTTGAAAACATTATGCTCAGTGAAAGCATTATATGATTCCATTCATAGAAAAAGTCCAGAGTTGGGAAATCTAAAAAGAAAAAAAAATAGTTCAGTGTTAGCTTAGGGCTGGGGAAAAGATGCTGGGGGATAGGGAAGTGATAACAAAAGGTATAGGTTTCTTTTTTTTTTTAATTGAAATTCAATTAACATATGATGTATTATTTGTTTCAGGGGTACAGGTCTGTGAATCATCAGTCTTACACAATTCATAGCACTCACCATAGCACATACCCTTCCCAATTTCTACCACCCAACACTCCATCTCTCCAACCCCTCTCCCCTCCAGCAATCCTCAGTTTGTTTCCTAAAATTAAGATTCTCTTATGATTTTCCTCCCTCTCTGGTTTTGTCTTGTTTAATTTTTTCCTCTCTTCCACTGTGATCCTCTGTTTTGTTTCTTAAATGCCACATATGAGTGAGATCATATGATAATTGTCTTTCTCTGATTGACTTATTTCACTCAGTATAATACCATCTAGTTCCATCTATATGAAATCAGAATATAGAATCAATAGAACTTACTGTTGGAATGAAAAAACAGGTAAAAGGAAGGGTCATTGCAAATGGCAAGATTTCATTTTTGATGGGTGCATAATAACTATTCCTTTGTATATATGGGGTATAGGTTTCTTTCGGAGGTGATTAAAATGTTCTAAAATTGACTGTCCTAAAATTGATGGTCACACAATACCAAAAACCATTGAACTGTATACTTTAAGTGGATACATTTTATGGTGTGTGAATTGTATCTCAATATGGCTGTTAAAAATTATTTTGAACAGGACTATGTAGAAGGAATGTTGAATGCTGTGAACAGATATAATGGGGACTTCAGGCCTGGACACAAGAGGCTTCTTTGATTGAGGGTCCCTTCAGCTAAGCTTTGAAGAATAAGTGGAAATTGCCTGGACAAGGCAGGGGGCATACAGAACATTCTAGGCAGAGGGAGCCACAATGCCTGAGACTTGGGCAGAAAGGCATAGGAGGAATGCCTAGGTGGCTCAGTGGGTTAAGCACCTGCCTTCTGCTCAGGTTGTGATCCCAGGGTCCTGGGATCAAGTCTTGCATTGTATTCCTTGCTCAGTGGGGAGCCTGTTTCTCCCTCTGCCTACATTTCCCCTGCTTGTACTCTCTGTTTCCCTCTGACAAATAAACAAGATCGAAAGAAAGAAAGAAAGAAAGGAAAGAAAGAAAGAAAGAAAGAAAGAAAGAAAGAAAGAAAGAAAGAAAGAAAGAAAGACACATGAAACAAATGAGAATCTGGAAAGTGTGATGGAGCCCAGGACATGAGAGGAGAAGAGTGTCATGAGCAAGGCAGGAAGATGATAGGTCCCAGGTGATGGGGAGCCTGTAGGATGTAAAGGACCTTGGTCTTTATATTAAAACAAATAGTTACTGAAAAGGTTTAATAAGGAGCAGGTGTGATGTTGTTGTTGTTGTTTAGATCACTCTCGCTTTTAGGTGGAGAATGGTTTGGATGAAGACCAAGTATGGAGACTGGGAGACCTCTGGAGGTTAATGCAGTAGTCCAGAGTTTGGATGAATGCCATCACAGTGGAGAAGGAGAATGAATAATGGATGTTTCAGGATGAAATCAGAATATAGAATCAATAGAACTTACTGTTGGAATGAAAAAACAGGTAAAAGGAAGGGTAAATCAAGGATGACTGTTAGGTTTCTGACTTGTACATTTTGTTAAATTCAGTGTTGGGCATACTGAGATTGTGGGACCTGTGTTCACCCAAATGGAGATGCTGAAGAGGTAGATTTAAAGAACTAGAGCTAGAAATTGTCATTTCTCAGTTTCCCATGCAATGTAGGATTTGCTTGAGTTCCTCATAAATTTTGATTGAGTGACTCAATATGCAAGTTGACAAAAAATCTACTTATAATGATCTAAGTCTAGAAACTTACTCTTTCCTATGGAAACACAAAATAATTTTCACACTGATTTCATATGCCCTGAATTACTTGGGAATACAGCCATGCAATAAATTGAGGGAAGATTATGCTTCATTGTATTTGTAACCTACCATTTTGCAAGATACATCACTGATGGCTGCATCTCCTGATTAAATGTGTCACCAGTTCAGGAGGCCTGGATCAGTATCTGATTGTACTACTGTGTGCATCATGACTTGGTGTGGGTGTGTGGATATGCACTTTCTTAGCCTTTATTTTAAAAATGTCAACTTTGAAGCATTCATGGGCAGCCTTCATGCTGGTTCTCTGTGTATATTTCTTTATTTAGCCCTTATTTCAAATTACAAAATATGTACAAAAGCACATGGTGTCCCATTTCTCATAATTCTAAACTTGTCCATTAAAAAGGTATGGTGTAGTCATACTTGAATCATTATGTATTGATAGATGTGCTATTTTATTATAAATCACTTTCTTTTGAGTTTTTCTTGATATTGTAGCTAAGAGATAATACTGGTTTTATAAAAGATAGAAAAGGATAGATAATATGACTAATGATCAAGGGAACATGGATTTGACTGGGGACAACAACTAATATTTAATGTCAACTTTTTATTGCAAACACATAGACTTGTATTTTGTTACACTGATTTTTCTAAAATAAACAGACTTTTAAAAGATTTTATTTGAATCTCAGTTGGTTAACATAGAGCACAATATTAATTTCAGGTGTACCCTTAGTGATTCAATACTTACAACAGCTGGTGATCATATTTTTTTAAAGATTTTATTTATTTCAGAGAGACAGAGAGAGAGAGAGAGAACACACAAGGAGGGAGAGTGGTGGGCAGAGGGAGAGGCAGGCTTCCCACTGAGCAGGGAGCCCGATGTGGCGCTTGATCCCAGGATCCTGGGATCATGACCTGAGCCAGAGGCAGACCTATAACTGACTGAGCCACCCAGGTGCCCCATCATTTTTTAATAAATATTTATTAAGCCACTTGGTTATACTTTCTTGTTTTCTCTGCAGGGGTATGATAATCTCCCTTTTGTAAATGGGAAAAGAGGAAAAGAGAGGCTTAGTGACTAGATTAAAGGCACCTGCTGGCCAGGGGAGAGCTGGCAGAGGGCCTGGGCAGATGGAAAAGTGATGTCCTATCCTTCCTCAGGCACTGGTCTGGGCTGTGCGACACCCAGGTTAGTCATTGATACACCAGGGCCATCTGTCTAACTTAGAGCACGTTCTTAGAGTTTTATGAGCCTCATTTTCTACATATGGAAAATAAAAAGATTAGATTTGATTAATTTGATTTTTTCACATTTGGTCCAGTAACTGTCCCTACAAGAACACAGTGAAAGAAAGATGCATTTAAAATAATCCTATTAGGGGCGCCTGGGTGGCTCAGTTGTTAAGCATCTGCCTTTGGCTCAGGTCATGATCCTGGAGTCCCAAGATCGAGTCCCGGAATTGAGTGCCAGGATTGAGTCCCGCATCAGGCTCCCTTCTTGGCAGGAACCCTGCTTCTTCCTCTCTTACCCTGCTTGTGTTCCCTCTCTAGTTGTGTTTCTCTGTCAAATAAATAAGATCTCTAAAAAAATAAAATAAAATCATCCTATTAAGTAGGAAGAATTTTACTATCAGAAAATTTGACTATATAATATAAATGGAACAAAATAAGATCACTTGTCCATGAAAAAGGCAAACTTCCAACCAAGAATGGTCAAATGCTTTTTCCTATTGACGGCTGTTCACTTTTTCTGCCATCCACTGGCATCGGCTGGCAGGTAAGCAGAGCTGAGATAGTTAGGGAAAGATTACAAAAGAAAAAGATCACCATTGAGAAAATTCCATTCTTTTGCTTTCTGAAGTTTGGGAGAACAGCGTGTGATTCTGTTTTGGTGGTGGGACATAGTAAGAGAATTGAAAGCCTAGTTGATTATTAAGGTCATTTTTATTATTAAAAGGCATGTTTGGCCCAGATCCTCGTAAGTCCAGGACATTTTTTTTTCCAGGCCATAGTAGGGTTGTTAGATTTAATAATTAAAAATCCAGGACACCCAGTTAAGTCTGAATTTTAGGTAAACAACAAATAGTTATTCCAAATGTTGCCCAAAACAATCTGATTTCTAAGACAGCTCATGTTACCAGTCCACTAATGTCTGAGGGTTTGAAGTCCAAAAATATCAAAGATTTTTCCCTGAAGTGGCTTATAGGGGCCACAGGTGCTTTGAGGGAGTTAATTCAAACAACTGTTGAGTAAGAACAAAGTGCTTTGGCTTGCATAGAAATAGTTGTTGAATTTGGCCAAGGAACTCTGGTAAGGGTTACCAACCCCCACCATTAAACTGTCAAAAATCTGCTGGCAGTTACACCTGGAAGTCCACAGAACAGACTGGAAAGACTGACTGAGGCCTCCTGCCCCGACTGGCCTCCCACTCGGGACTGCCCTGAGGCGTGAGAGGTGATCTTTATGTGTTTTTCACCCTGTGAATCCCATTTGTATGGCCTCTAACAGGGGACGACCCCACCACAAGTGTGCTCATGTGAATACTGCAATAAATCCGTGCCGCTCGGCGTGTGTGATCCATGCGGCTGGGAGGCCTGTAGTGGGACGGGGAGAAGTGACAGGGACAGATGCAGTCAGCGTTTGACAGGGAAGGAGCAATTGGAGTTCAGCTTTGGCGTTGGAGCATAAAAACATCTGGGAAATAAAACGCGTGAAGCTGACTGGAGATGTGAACCTTTGCCAAGAGTGTGTAAGAAAGATGCGATAAGGAACGGAAGCGGATGGCTCTTCTCTTCGGCCCCCAACCTTGAGAGTTAAAAACAACAACAACAACAACAACAACAACACGACATCATGTTGTTACACATGGGAAAATTCGCCATATTTATAAATGCTAATTTTGGCTTTCTCAGTTTCCCTTCTGTGGTAATAAGCTGGGTGCTCAAGAGAGGGGGTGGAGCTTCCCTGGGACCTGAGAGGATGTGGACCCGCAGAATGTTAACCCTTTCTGGAATCTTCACATGTCAGAGCAGTCCTCTCCGGACGCAGAAACAAGAGGAATTTCAAGGATCGGATGGCAGGAACAGGAAAACAATAGTGGCAAGATTCAGAGATGTGAAGACTTAAAAAGAGAGGAATACTCATTCTTCACTGGATGGGGACTAGCCCCAGAGGCCAGACGCCTGAAGGAAAAGAAAGGATGTTGGGTGAACACAGCGTCCCAGTGTCCCTGGCCAGTCAGCTGCTAATGACCAGCTGCTGGGGGGACTGTGAGGTCAGCCATGTCCTTCTGGCCCCTTACAGGCCTCTTCTCCCAGCAGGAGAAGTGTGTGTATCCATCCTCTTCCTAGAGGCCATAATCCTCCTGTATCTCTGCTGTGGACCCTCCTTCCAGACTCTGCTCTGAGGTCATGCTGTTCCTTATCTCTTACCCTCCTGTGCCCTGTGGATGTTCCCCAGACTCTTAGCTCTCTCTTCCAGCTCGTTCTTCGGTGTCCCATCTCATTTCTACAGTATCACCCTTCATACTCTCTTGAATTTCCTGATTGAATATACCTATTAATCACAATTTTTGAGGAATCATTTCCAAAACTGCCTATTTCCTTATAAACTGTATAAAAGAATTATGTGAGTGTGTGTATAAATATAAGTATCTACAATATATGGAATGTTATAAGTAAATATATACAATATTAAAATAGGCATTAAAGTGAATCTGTAAGCTAAAAATATTAAAATAAAAGAATAAAAAATAAAAGAGGTCAAGAACTTATTAAAATGAATTTGTTTTCTCCCCACCTCTCTGTCTGTCCCCTTGGCCAAAGCTTGGGCTGCACCTGTGCCTTTTGGAGATCCTTGCTGGGCAGGGGCTTCACCTTGGTTTGAATCTGGTCTCATAAGACATTGCCCTCACCAGTAAGGCCTGGAGAGACCACAATTATAGCTCCCAGTAGTTGAGATCAGACTTACTTAAGAATCTTTAGCTCAAAGTACTGACTTTCTAGCTTTCCCTCAGTATCACCAGTCAGTGATAAACATTGGAATAATCTCATAATGCCTCTAGAAGCTTTTCTGAGCAAAGCGAAATTCTGTAAAATGGCCCCTCATTCAAGAGCAGATGTGGGGGTAAGTGTGCTTCTAAGTGATAATGTGGGAACACCCCCAGAGGTGGTCAATCTCAGAACTCGGAGAAGCTGTGTCTCTGAGAAACCTGAGACTATTGAAAGTGAGGCAGAAGTTTTAGGAAATTCTATTGCAAATGAGCCCTGGTCTCCACTCAGATGTATACACAATCAAATTTATGTAAAGTCAAAACCAATTGTGAAACATTTCATCAATATTTGAGAAAGAAGATTGGAAATCAATCCTACTAAGTCAAGGAAAGTACCACTCAAATTACTATCACATTCCTGTAAACACTGTTTATCTAGATGCTGAGTTTCCTCATCTATTGATTTGCAGATAATAATACCAGCTTCCTTAGGTCCAGCATGATTCTGACGAGGATAATTCAGTGAAAATGGATTTAGCCAAAGAAAATAGTCATTTGTTAGCAGTTGCATCAGTGTAAGAGCTCCTTGGAAGACATATTATAGGGGACAAGCCTTTTGCTACAACTGCATGAGCTCATTTTGGAACTGTGGACCCAGCTTCACTGTAGCAGCTGTCAAGAAAGGAAAGCATTTCCACCAATGAATTGCTGCATTCCCCAGGGGCATGACTGCCCTGGAAGATTCTGGAACTTCCAGACTATTCCCTTTTGTTTCTTAACTCTTGGTTTTAAGCATAGTCCACAATATCTCATTTAAGAAAGAGGCGGGTAGGGTCTCATTTACAGTCTTTTCTTCCCTTCTCCATCTTGAACAGCTAAATTAATGTTTAGATATTCATGTAAGAAAAAGGCCTACCCTTTATCTTGGTAGCTATTAATATGCTTTAGAAGCACAGCTTCAGGCGGTAAATGGGGAGATGGTAGTTGGAGGGCAATTCAGCGACTGATAAATTTTTGTTTTGAATTGAGAAAACATTGAGCAGGATGTCAGAGATGGTTCTTGAATTATAGCCTAATTTTTGGGCAAGTATCATATTTCTCTTTGCAAAAAAAAAGGTTGTTGAGAGGTATCTTTTTTGTTTTCCTTCTATATTATACTTCAGGATTTTTCTGCTTTGCTTCCCTTTGTTAGAAGCTCAACTTTAGGAAAATAATGTAGAGAGTGAAGCATTTTGTGTTTTGATTGGTCTTAAAGAAATGTTACATTCAGGGGCGCCTGGGTGGCTCAGTTGGTTAAGCGACTGCCTTCGGCTCAGGTCATGGTCCCGGAGATCCAGGATCGAGTCCCACATCGGGCTCCCTGCTGGGCGGGAAGCCTGCTTCTCCCTCTCTCACTCCCCCTGCTTGTGTTCCCTCTCTAGCTGTGTTTCTTTCTGTCAAATAAATAAATAAAATCTTAAAAAAAAAAAAAAGAAATGTTACATTCAGACTCTGAACTAGTGCTTTGTACTAAACCTTGAAAATCTGAGTTCATAACTGACTTAGTGGTTTTAGAATCATCTTTTAAATCTATAGATCATAGTAATATTACTTTGAATTGGAATATACATATGCATATATTTTATTTTTTATTAACATATATATTATTTATTTCAGGGGTACAGGTCTGTGATTCATCAGCCTTACATAATTCACAGTACTCATCATAGCACATACCCTCCCCACTGTCCATCTGCTGCCACCCCATCCTTTCCACCCCCCAGCAACCCTCAGTTTGTTTCCTGAGATTAAGAGTCTCTTACGGTTTGTCTTCCTCCCTGGTTTCATCTTGTTTCATTTTTTCCTCTCTTCCCCCTATGACTCTCTGCTTTGTTTCTCAAATTCCACATATCAGTGAGATCATATGATAATTGTCTTTCTCTGATTGACTTATTTCAATTAGCTTAATACCCTCTAGTTCCATCCATGTCATTGCAAATGGCCAGATTTCATTTTTTCCATGGCTGCATAGTATTCCATATATATATATATATATATATATATATATATGTATATAATATTTCATTATATATATAATTATATTCCATTATATTATATAATATATTATATAATATAATATATATTTACACCAGCTTGCATTCCCACCAACAGTGTAAGAGGGTTCCCCTTTCCCTGCATCCTTGCCAACATCTGTCATTTCCTGACTTGTTAATTTTAGCCATTCTGACTGGAGTGAGGTGGTATCTCACTGTGGTTTTGATTTGTATTTCCCTGATGTTGAGTGATGTTGAGCATTTTTTCATGTGTCTGTTGGCCATTTGGATGTGTTCTCTGCAGAAATGTCTGTTCATGCCTTCTTCCCATTTCTTGATTATTTGTTATTTGGGTGTTGAGTTTGTTAAGTTCTTTATAGATTCTGGATACAAACCCTTTATCTGATTGTCATTTGCAAATATCTTCTCCCATTCTGTCAGTTGTCTTTTGGTTTTGTTGACTGTTTCCTTTGCTGTGCAAAAGCTTTTGATCTTGATGAAGTCCCAATAGTTCATTTTTCCCCTTGCTTCCCTTGCCTTTGATGATGTTTCTAGGAAGAAATCGCTATGGCTGAGGTCAAAGAGGTTGCTGCCTGTGTTTTCCTCAAGGATTTTGGTGGATTCTTGTCTCACATTTAGGTTTTTCATCCATTTTGGGTCTATTTTTGTGTGTGGTATAAGGAGATGGTCCCGTTTCATTTGTCTTCATGTGGCTGTCCAATTTTCCCAGCACCATCTGTTGAAGAGACTCTTTCTCCATTGGATATTCTTTCCTGCTTTGCCAAAGATTAGCTTATCATAGAGTTGAGGGTCCATTTCTGGGTTCTATATTCTGTTTCATTGACCTATGTGTCTGTTTTTGTGCCATTTCCATACTGTCTTGATGATCAGAGCTTTTTTAATAGAGCTTGAAGTCCAGAATTGTGATGCCACCAGCTTTGCTTTTCTTTTTCAACATTCCTCTGGCTATTCAGGGTCTTTTCTGGTTCCATACAAATTTTAATATTATTTGTTCCATTTCTTTGAAAAATGTTGATGGCATTTTGATAGGGATTGCATCAAATGTATAGATTGCTCTAGGTAGCATAGACATTTTCACAGTATTTGTTCTTCCAATCCATGAACATGGAATATTTTTCCATTTCTTTGTGTCTTCTTCAATTTTTTTCATAAATGTTCTGTAGTTTTCTTGGTACATATCCTTTGCCTCTTTGGTTAGATTTATTCCTAGGTATCTTATGGTTTTGGGTGCAATTGTAAATAGGATACACTCCTCAATTTCTCTTTCTTCTGTTGTTGGTGTACAGGAATGAAACTGATTTCTGTGCATTTTTATATCCTGCCATTTTACTGAATTCCTGTATGAGTTCTAGCAGTTTTGGAGTGGAGTCTTCTGAGTTTTCCACGTAAAGTATCACATCATCTGCAAAGAGTGAGAGTTTGATTTTTTCTTTATATATTTATTGGACAAATATTCACTGACTACCTCTTCTTTGGCTGGCATGGCTCTAGAGGCTGTGAGTAATAGTAGTAAACAAGACAAAATGCCTGCCAAATGGAGCTATTGTTCTTTTTTGAGGGAAGAGGATGGGAAGAGTACAAAAAAGTAAATACATAAATTAATAAGATAATTTCAGATATTAAATTCAAAGAGGAAAATGGAGCAGATGTATTTATCAGGGTCCCAGCAAGAAACGGAGAGTGTACTTATGTTATGATAATTTGAGAAAAGTTTAATAAGGGCTCTATTTACAAGGATATGGCCCAGGGCAAGGTAAGGAAACCTCATAAACTAATGTAGTATTTTGAGGATGGTAACAGAAGCAGACCCTGAAGAGAAGGACCCACCCAGTTACTGTAAGGATGGAGAGGGCTGCCATAAGGAGCTCTGACCTTCAGTGGGGCCTCAGCCAGCCCTTGGGTCTCTGCCAGGATGGAATTGAGGAAGTTGGTTGCCAGTCTTACAGGTTCCACATTGTCCTAATCCACTGTAAATCAAGAGGGTGAGAGATCGGGATGATGTAATCTATACAGGTCAATATTCTAAGGCCCAGAGCAGGTCGGAGAAAGGTGACCCACGTGACTGAGAGGGGCAGGTAGGCTATTCATCATCAGAGAGAAATGGCACATCATATGGAACATGCAATTGGTAGTGATCTAAAATATCATAGAGATTCTGCCACAGAGGAACTTACATATTATTTGATGTGATCAAAAATAAGTTTATATTTGAGAATAGGTAAAGATCACTTCTACTTTGGAAAATGAGGAAACATTTCATGGAGCAGGTGTAACTGGAATTGAGTTTAAGGAATGGATAGAATGGATAGACTATTAATAGTTGGGAAGGAAGGAAACTTTCCAGTACTGTAAAATGTATGGGTGACAGTGCATAGATGGGACACATTTTAGGAACAATTTGGCTAAACTGGTTGAATAATTCTCTTTTGGAATCAGAGACTTGTGATGAAAATAAACCTACTCTCTTATAAACTCCCATTCAATGTAGAAATCATATCTGTAGGTACTAGGGAGCTTTCCTCCTCCCTCTCTTCCATTCTCTGTCTCTTTCTCCTCCCCTCCCTCCTGAGCTCTGTGCCTTCCAACAAGCCCTTACTGAGTATCCATAATTTGCATAGTTGCAACAAGTAAGCAATAAGACACCTCGTTGAACAAGACCATGTTCCAGCTCCATCAGGGAGTTTAGTTTCAATTCCATTATTCCAAAGGGTCTTTCAGTAATTCAACAAGATCATAATATAATAGCTAGCATTTGTTGAACTCTTTTTATATACCAGACACTGTTCTCACTCAAGAAAACTCAGTTTTTTTGTGAAGAATGCTTTAAAGACTCAGGAAAAAGGATTACTGACATGATTACACATTTTGACCTTACGAAGGTGAATTTGATGGTTTTGTTTTGTTTTGTTTTGTTTTTCAAGAGCTACAGTTTATTTTAACTTGTTCTTTTCTTAAATTATTATTTTTTTTTCATCATAATAAATGCACTCCTTAATCTCCATCACCTGTTTAGCCCATCCTCCCTACCTCCCTTCTGGTAGCCATCAGTTCATTCTCTGTGGTTAAGGATCTGTTCCTTGGCTTGCTTCTTATTTTTTCCCCTTTGCGCATTTATTTTGTTTCTTCAATTCAACCTATTATGAATGGATCACTTTGCCTTTCTCTCACTTAGCATTATACTCTTCAGTTCCATCCGTGTTGTTGGAAATGGCAAAATTTCATTCCTTTTTATGGCTGAATGACATTCAATTGTATATATATTTCACATCTTGGACAGTTGGGCTGCTTCCATAGGTTGGCTATTGTAGATAATGCTGCTATAAACATAGGGGTGCATCTGGCCCTTTGAATTAGTATTTTTGTATTTTGGGAGGAAATACCTAGTGCAATTACTGGTTGTAGGGTAGTTCTAATTATAATTTTTTCAGGACCCTCCATACAGTTTTCTGCAGTGGCTGTACCAGTTTGCCTTCCCTGAAGGTGGTTGAAGTCTCAATTCCAAATTGTTTTAAAAGAAGCCCTCACTTGCTCAAATATTAAATTGACTAGATAACCTACTGTATAACAAGGGTTTATCAGATTTTAATTTTGCATAAACCATAGAAGAGGAAGACTTTCTTAGTGAAAGACCCACAGTGATTGTATTTGGGTACAAAGTGATTTCTCTCTGCTCCATGGGACCATTTCCTTCTCTCCTTCTTTTTGGGATTCCAGGTCTCAATTCAGCAATAAGCCAGTAATAAGCTAGGCAGGAAATTAAGTGAGTGAGTCAGACTGAGGAGGGGACACCAGGGAAGCTTACTTCTAGGAGGAGCTGAAATCTGTGATGGTAGAACATTGGTTTGTCTCCAGAGGAAATAATAAATCTGAGTTGGCATCATGCATTCACAAAGATGTTTTTTTTAGGGGTTTGCTGTGGTTTCTCTTCATTTCTGATGTCAACAAAAGAGGATTCATTTAGAAAAATAGTTTCATGACTCACAAGTAGCTAGTGTGTGTGTATGTGTGTGTGTGTGTGTGTGTGTGTTACAGTTTTGAGGAACTGAATTTGCCTTATAACTCTTAAATCTTTTCTTTTTAACTTAGGTTAGTTTAAACAAATGAGTTATGTATAAAAACAATAATGACCTATTTTAGGAAAGTGCACTGTATTTAATTTTCCCTGCTAACATATATGAATTATAGATTGATTTCCTGTGAAGTTTCCTTCAGAACTGTTAACCTGGGATAGACTTTCAAGTGTTAGTCTTATCAAACTTGTTCATTAAACATAACTCTGGCACCATCAAAATATTTCAATTGGAGTAATCACTGGGTAGCAAATGAGATATGATTAATGTGATTTTCAAATGACACAGCTGACTGCTTTTCATACATGAAAGAAGTGTTTTGAGTTTGCATTTTTACCACTACAATCCTGGAACCTAGGTAATTGAGAAATTCCTCAGAAGATAACACTCGTGTTAATGCTCTCATTTTCTAACTTGCTTTCCAAGATGAATTGCATGTCAAACACACACAGAGATGAGAGGTGCTGTTGGGAGAGGCAGTGGGACTACTCATGGAACAGGTGGTCTGAGGGCGAGATGGAGGACCATCCTGGGGGTGGGTCAGAGCAGAAGCAGGCAGGATCTGGTTTCAGAAACTCTAGGTTTTAGAAGGAGATGGGGGTGGAGGTAGGGTGTTAGGAAAGAAGGGAGCCTGTGGGATGTGGTCATGGGAATGCATGAAGACAGGCTTTTGCCCTGTCCCACCAACAGAAAGTGGCTCTGTTGTGCCCAAATTCCGAGACCCCCCAAAGACGACCACCAGAGTCCACAGTCAAAGCCAAGCGGCAAGGGTCGTTTATTGTGAGGTTCGAACCCAGGCCTCCGTGCGGACGTTACCGGTCACGCTCAGAGACCCCGAGCATACTTTCAGCACAGCTTTTATAGGTAAGGACAAACAAGTTACAGAGAAGTTGGGTGAGGTAACATTTTGACCCCCTCACACACCCCCTCACACATATGCACATATTCCAGGAACTGAAGCAAGATGCACAAATGGTTTCTTGACTCAAATGCCCTCATTTGGTAAACAGGGCCTTGTAAAGGCATGAATCACCAGGGGGTCTTAGATATGTAGAGGCCTAAATCATCAGGGAGTTTCAGAACTTGTTATGGTGGCCTTGAAGCTAAGCAGGCCCTAACATTCTAGTACAAACAGGGGCATTTTGCAGTATCTGGGGGCCTCCCAGAGTTTCAAAGACATGAACAGGGGAGGGGGTGGTCCAGCAATGCTGAAGCAAGTAATTTTTACAGAAGCGAGATAACTGACACAAGCAGTTTACATAAGCAAGATGGCATGAGTCTGAGATGGCATAAATCTTGCCATTACAGGTCATAAGTTTCTCAGTTCATGTCTACGGCTGTGGTATTTTCAATTAAACAGGCTATAAAAGCGTTGCCACAGCTGGGCTTCTCACAGATCCTGAGGAGAGACGCACGAGACAAAAGACCAGGGGAGAAGAGGCTCAAGGTTGTGAGGAGGAGGCTCTCACTGACCTATCCAGGGATCCTCAGAGTGTGTCTGAAGGAGAGCGGCCAGGACCTCTTTGGCTTGGTAGACTGGGTGAATGTTCTAAATGTTCTAAATGTTCTAAAGCCTGTGGAAGGGCAGAGAATTCCTGGGACAGTATGAGTCCCTGACTGATTGTTAGTAAGCAGGAGAGAAAGGTTCCCTATGTATATATTCAGTCTGGGATGTCTGGCCAGGGTATATGCTAGAGTCGTGGTTAGTTCAGTTACCGCATAATCTAAGCTGCACCACATACCTGTGAGCCCCTGAGAGGTGCTCTTGGGGAAGCAGACTGGGGTCGACATAAACAGAGAGATAAAACAAGTAGCTTCCTGTCAGGAAGCCAAGAATGAGACACTTGTTGAATGAGAAATTGAGAAATATGAACCCGCCTCCTACAGCGAGATCTGTAATAAGTGAGGAAGTTCCCATGATGCGCAAGGAGGTAAAGAGCTCTCAATTCCAAGCCAAAGGCCCTTGAAGCCAAGAATTTGGACATTTTAGTGTGTGTCCTGTCCTCTCCCACATTGTCATAAAGGAGATTTCTGTCACCACTTATTCTCTGGCTCATTGCAGAGCCCTGACATATGTGGAACAGTCTCAAGACGGCATAGGACTTTGGGAGTGTAGATATCTCCATATTTCTAGCTTTGCGCAGTGGCAGTATCGTAGCCAATGAGGTTTATCCGAGGCGCGATTATTGCTAAAAGATATCTCCATATTTCTGCCTTCATTGGAGTCTGGCTGCATCCATGAGGGAAAGGATTAGGGGACCTAGCATCTTTCTTCTTCTCTGGTGAGAGATGCAGACCCCAGAGGAGGAGAAGATTGGAACCTGATGCTGACATACACATACCCTAGCTTCAAAATTTGTTAGAATGTTGGCATATATAGTCATGGGCAGTAGGGAAATTGATAATGTTGCCCAACATAATAGCAGCAGAAGAAAGGAAAGTGGGATCTATGCTGTAAGACAAGGGATTCATTTACAACAAGTTAATATTTTTTAAAGATTGTTTTTATTTCTTTGAGAGAGAGAGAGTGTGCACAAGCGGGGAGAGGGAGAAGCCCATTGCAGGCCAAACCCAAGCGAAGGCAGATGCTTAACCAACCAGCTGAGCCACCCAGG
Source organism: Spilogale gracilis (assembly GCA_004023965.1). Lineage (NCBI taxonomy): Eukaryota > Metazoa > Chordata > Mammalia > Carnivora > Mephitidae > Spilogale > Spilogale gracilis. The sequence continues at coordinate 92,646 of PITA01005155.1, read as the reverse complement.
TGCCCCTCCACAAGTGAATTGAACACAGTATTCCTCTGAGAGAAAACTATATAACTGATTTATCAGGCAGCTTTCTTGGGTTAAGGTGTGATGCAATGAAAGAATCTAGTCATTAACATTCTCTGTGGGTGTGGTTTTCATGAAGAAAAACAGTAAAGCCTATCATTTGCATTTCTGGCCACAACAGAGTAATTCTCCCACCATCAAAGTGTATAAAAGCAGACAAAATATTCAAGACCACTGTTCTCAGGTGTTAGAGAATAGGCAGAGTAGGACTTTTCTAAAAGTGGAGAAGTAAATAGGAGTCCAAGAGAGGCAGGGTTCTTACTGAACTGAGGGGCAGTGATTGGGGCTTGGGGCTGCTAAACTTTGTGGGTAGAGCACTAAAGAAGAGGGAACTGCCTAGAATGGATCCACAGATCTGAGTAGGTGTTTATCCCCGGGCTGTGGTCTGGGGCTGAGCCAAGACTGAAGCACAGCAGAAAGCAGTAGTTGCTGTGGAGAGGAGAGGGGACACAGAGAATCCCAGGTTTACCCAGGGTTAGGAGATACTGGGCTTCCATCACAGTGTGGGGAAACCTCATTGAACAACTTCTGAGATCACAGAAAGGCCAAACCCTACAAGGACCATAACCTCAAGTAATGCCATACTCTAAGAACAAAATACCAACTCTTTAAAGGAAGACAAGATATTTTAGGCTCTTTACTATGTGTCACACACAATACATACTATATAATAAAAAAACTTATCAAATGTATGAAGACCTAGGAAAATATTACCCAGAGAAATAGACTCAAACTTACCCAGAGGTCAGATTTAGTATACAAAGACTTTAAAGCAGCTTCTATAAATATGATCAAGGACTTAAAAGAAAAGATGGTCCTGGTGAGGAAACAAGTGACTAGTCAGAAAAAAATAAAACAACACAAAGCCCTATAAAAATAACCTAAATGGGAACTCTAGAAATGAAAAAGAGAATATCTGAAATAAAAAGTCCAATCTGAAAACTAGGAAAAAAAAAGATTAAAAAAAGGAAACAAACGAACAGAACCTTAGTGACCTTTGGGACAATATAATCTATTAAACACATAATTAGAGTTCCTGAGGGAGAATAGAGTGAATGGAGCGACATAAAAAAAAATGCATGTTTGGGGGTGTCTGGGTGGCTCAGTGGTTAAGCTTCTGCCTTCAGCTCAGGTCATAATCCAGGAGTCCTGGAATCGAGCCCCACATCGGGCTGCCTGCTGTGCGGGAGGCCTGCTTCTCCCTCTCTCACTCCCCTTGCTTGTGTTCCCTGTCTGGCTGTGTTTCTCTCTGTCAAATAAGTAAAATCTTTAAGAAAAAAATGCATGTGTGAAGAAATAAGGGCAAATTCCCAAGGTTTGGAGAAAAATATCAGTGTGCATATGTAAGAACACCACAAATCAGCAAAATAGGATAAGTAAAAAGAGACATACACTTAGACATATCATCATCAAACTACCAAAAAGTAAAGATAAAGAGACAGTTCTGAAAGTGGGTAGAGTTGGGGTTGGGGGCACATGTTATACACTAAGGGAGAACAGATTAAAAGATAAGCATAAGAGAGCTTATGTGATTTTGTCTTTCCAGATGAGGTAGACAGAAACTATTACCACAGGCAAAGGAGGACATTTCATAGTGATAAAAGGGCAATCAGTTATGAAGATGTAACCATCCTCATGTGCATGCATCTAATAAGAGAGTTTCACAGTACCTGAGGCAAAATCTGACAGAACTAAAAGGAGAAATAATAAAATACACAAGTTGGAGATTTTAACAGCCCTACTCAGCAATTGATGGTTCAAGTAGACAAAACAAAACAAAACCAAAGAAAGTGTATAAACAACTATCTCTTCCACTTGACATAGTTGGCAATTATGGAATCCTATATCTAACAACTGCAGAGCACACATTGTTTTCAAGTACACATGGGATATTCAACATCATAGATCATACTGTAGGCCATAACAAAGTCTCAATACATTTAAAAGATTGAAATCACAGAGACTATGTCTTCTGACCACAGTGAAATTTAGGAATAAATAACTACAGGATTTCTAGAACCAAAACAAAAAGCCCCAAATATTTAAAAATTAAGGAATACTCTTCTAAATAATCCCTGGCTCAATAAAGAAATTACAAAGGAAACTAGAAAATATTTTGAACTGAATGATGAATATACACCAGTAAAATTTGTGGGATGCAGTTAAAGCAGTTAGTACAGGGAAATATATTGTTTTATATATTTATAAAAAAGAGGTATAAGATAGAGTGAAGTAGTATATAGAGGGAGGTAATTATAAAGAGAAAGAAGAATTCTATAAAGTAGAACATAAATATTAAAGATAATTACCAAAACTTGTTGAAAGGATTAATAAAATTTATTAGTCCCTAGTAAGAATAATCAAGGAAAAAAGAGAAAAAATGAATTACCAATAGTAGAAATGAAAATAAGGATATTATTACAGATCTTATATGTTAAAAAGATATTATGTAGAATACCATGTCAATAAATTTGATAACTTATGTGAAATAAGCAAATATCTGACTTTACAGAACTGACACAAAAAGAAATAAAAAATCTCAGTAACTCTGTATCTACTTTAAAAATACGAATTTATAAGGGCACTAGGATAGTTCAGTGGATTAAGCATCCGACTCTTGATTTCAGCTGAAGTCATGATCAAGCCTCACATTGGCCTCTGCACTCAGCCGGAGTCAGCTTGAAATTTCCTCTCCCCTTGCCTCCCCCGAACTTGAATAATAAATGAATAAATAAAATCTTTTAAAAAAAGTAGTAGAATTTTTAATAACCACCCCCTCTCCCTCAAAACAAAACATCTCCAGGCTCAGATGATATTATGGGTAGAATTCCATTGGACATTCAGAAGGATTGATACGAATCTCACATAAACTCAGAAAATACTGAGAATGTTTTCTAACACATAGTGTGAGTCCAGGATAATCCTGACATCAGAACCAAGACACTGGACCAAAATCAAGCTATAAGTAAACAAAATTATAACCAGTATCTTTCAGAATGTAGATACCAAACTTAACAGAATACTAGAAAATCAAATCCAGTGATGTATGAAAAGGATAATAAAACCAAGTGGGGCTTATTCTAAGAATGCAAAGTTGTTCAACATTTTGAAAATCAATTTAAATTAGCCATATTAATAGAAAATGAGAAATTTATATGTCTATCTCAGTAAGTGAAGAAAAAACATATTTGACAAGATTCAACACTTATTCAAGATTTTTAAAAATTGCTATCAACAAACTGAACATAGGACCTAATAAAGGACATCTACAAAAAATATTTATAGCTAACTTTATAGTTACTGGTGAAAGACTGAATGCTTTATACCCAAAGATCAACAAAAAGGCAAGAATGTTTATTTTCACCACTTTATTCAATATTATACTATGAAATTGTTTACTAGAACAGAATTCATGAAAAAGAAATAAAAGACTAAAGTAGGAAAGAATGAAATGAAAAAGTCTTTATTCAGAGGTGATATGATTATGCAGAAAACTTGAAGAATTTACTAATAAGTAACTAATAAGTAACTAATAAGTAAACTCTACTAATAAGTGAATTTAGTAAGATTCCAAGATATAAGATTAATACACAAAACCAACTGGTTTTCTATATATTTGCTATAAAAATAGTAAAATTTAAAATCTACTATTTTTAGTAGTTTATTTATTATAAAATTTTAAAAATTCAATATTCAAGTAGCATCAGAAACAATATAAAAGATATATAGGATCTGAACACTGAAAACTACAAACTTTGCTGAAAGAAAATAAAGATGTAAATAAATAGAGAAACATAGAGTCTTCGTGATTAGTATACTTAGTACTTTGAAAATGTCACTTCTTTCCAAACTGATGTACAGCTTTCTCACAGTCCCAATCAACATTCTAAAAAGCTTATTTGATAAAAGTTGCAAGTTGAGTCTAAAGTGTGTATAGTAAGACAGAGGCACTTGGGTGGCTTCATTGGGTAAGTGACAGACTCTTGATTTCAGTTGAGGGCTCAGGTCCTAATCTCAGGGCTGTGGGATGGAGCCCCGTGTTGAGCCCTGCACTTTCAGGCTCCTTGTTTAGCAGGGAGTTTGCCTGAGATCCATTCCCTCAGCCCCTCCTCCCTGCTCACATGTGCATGCTCTCTTTCTGTAAAATAAATGAATGGATGAATGAATGAATGAATAAATAAAAAAATCTTAAAATAAGTCTGTATAGTAATAAAAAGGATATAAAATAGCTAACATTTTTGGAAAATATTTTTTTAAGTTGCGAGACATCATAATAATAGATGATAGATAGATGATCGATCGATCGATAGATAGATAGATAGATAGATAGATAGATAGATAAAAGTTGAGAGGCTTGCCCTTGCTGTAAACTTTGTATAAAGCTATGGTAATCAAGAGAGGGCAGTATTGGAATAAAGACAGTCAAATAAATTGGTGGAACAGAATTAGAGTCTGGCAGGAGATCCTCACAATTGATTTTTGACAAAGGTACTAAGGCAGTTCAATAGTGAAAGGAAAAATCTTTTCAATAAATTATTGTAGAATGATTGGATATCCCCAAGGAGGAAAAGCTTGACCACAATCTCACATTAAACACAAAAATTAACTTGAAATTTCTCATATACCTATATTTAAAAGACAAAACTTTCAATATTCTAGAATAAAACTCAGGAGAGTATCTTTGTACTTTTGAGGTAGGGAAAGATTTCTTGGAGGTGACACTAAAAATATTTGTAAAATTGAACTGCAAAGAAATTAGATAGTTCTGCTCATTGAAAGGCACCATTAAAAAAACAAAAATGTAAGCTACATATTGGGAGAATGTGTTTGCTATTTTGCTATAATCAATAATAAAATGTTAAACAAATCTACAAAAATGGGCAAAATACTTGAAATGGCACCTCACCAAAAAAAAAAAAAAAAGACTTGTAGGAATGTCCAATAAATCCATGAAAAGATTGTTCATCATCATTAATCATTAGGGAATTAAATTCAGGATATACTACTTTATATCCATTAGAATGGATAAAATTAAAAAATATAAGAGCATTAATGTTGATAAGGATGTGGGGCAACTGGAACTCTCATCTTTTGCTGGCAAAATACTTGGGGAGAAGTGCTTGGTAGTTTCTCATGAAGTTAAAGTATACACCTGCTTCATGACTCCCATTCCACACCTAGATTTTTACCCAAGACAAATGACAACACACATCAACAGAAAGATGCTCAAGAATGTACATAGCAGCTTTATTCATTAGTAGCCCCAAACTGGAAACAATACAAATGGTCATGGTGAATGAAAAAATCAATTGTGCTACATAAATTTAATATAATACTACCCAGCAGAGAAAAAGAATGATTCATTAACACATGAAACACTATGGATGGATCTCAAAGTCCTAATGTAGAAAGAAAGAAAGCAGACACACACAAAAATCATCATATGATTCATTCATGTGAAATTAATAAACTAGAAAAATTAATTTATGTCAATAAAAATTACATGGTTGCATACTGGAGTGGAGAGTGAATGGGTAGAGGAATAAGGAAACTTCCCAGGGTGATTGAAATGCTCTGTATTTTGATTTGTATGGTGATTACACAGATATATTTATATGTTATATATTATGTTTTATATGCTATAAATATACATACATCCAAGCTCATCTCACTATACCTTAACATCAACGCATACCATTGAATATAAATTCCACGGTAATAAAAAAATGAGGGTTACGTAAGACAGTGGACTTCTTCATTTCATTTTCTGGATCTGCCTGCATGGAAGGGGGTGAACAGTGAATAACATGGAGATAGGGCAAAGGAAGACTTCAGTGCAAAGTAACATCGAAGAGAGGGAGAGATTTCCTAGCTCTCATGAGTGTGAAGTTTGGGGGAAAGCAGTGTGAAGGCTCATTGTTTCTTCAACAAAACCTGAAGAGGGGCGCCTGGGTGGCTCAGTCATTAAGCGTCTGTCTTTGGCTCAGGACATGATTTCAGAGTCCCAGGATGGAGCCCCTCATCAGGTTCCCTACCCAGTGGGAAGCCTGCTTCTCCCTCTCTCACTGCCCCTGCTTGTGTTCCCTCTCTCGCTGTGTTTCTCTGTTAAATAAAATTTTTAAACAAAGAAAAAAACAAAACAAAAAAAGAAAGAAGGAAAGAAAGAAAGAAAGAAAGAAAGAAAGAAAGAAAGAAAGAAAGAAAGAAAGAAAGAAAGAAAGAAAACCTGAAGAGCTCCATTATTCTTGGCTCTCAGGGTAGATTCCTGTTTTTTGTGATGTCACCATACTGAGACAAGGCATTGGTGTGGGTTTCGGAGAGCAGGCCCACACATTTTCAGCTCTCCTGTTGAATCACCAGGCCACAGGAGGCTCTAATTGGAGCCGGCAACTTAGGAGTACAGTGTTAAGTTTCTGGTTTCCTGCACGAGATGGGCCATGCAAGGAAGTTCTCCAGGGGTCCTTATATCATCAAACAATAAGAGCAGACCCCACAATCTAATTAGTTTAAAAGGAAATGTCACCTGTGTTTTTATAAGTGAAAAACCTGGTGATTTCTTCACGGGTTCCTTGAAGTGGTTTATGCTCTCTTGCAACTTGTTCATGGCAGTTTGTAATTCCCTCTCTATTCCTTGGTCGCCAGGGGAAACCCTAGGTTTCCCTAACTGTTGTGCCACAGCTTGGAGCGGTAGAACCTCAGCAGAGCGGGAATTTACTTTGTTTACTTCTCAGCCACTGAAGACCTGCGTTAGTTATGGACTGAGGTTGGTGTAGGGATCCTTTTGCCACCAACTCCCTCTGCTGGCCTGGAGTTTGCACTCAACCCTCTTCCCCATCTACTAGGATGGTTATTTCCTTGGGATACAAAGACAGCAACCCCAAACTAAAACAACATGCTTATGAGGAAGCTCAATTACATTTAGTAACTTTTATTCCCATCTCCCATTTTCCTGCCCACCTTCTTTCTGTTGTCCTACTTTGTGATTCAATAGTATTTATACCACGTAACCACCCCCCACCCTTACCCCTGGTATATCATTGGAGGGCCCAGCAATAAGGCGGATCTCAAAAACTATTGTTCTTTTTTCCCTCTAAATGCAGAATACCTAAAAATGTATTTCTAGAAAATATTTCTAACTATTAACAGATTTGTGCTCATCAGGTTTTCATATTTCTTGGCAGATTTTAATGGTAAAATCTTGCATGCCATCTTGTGGGATGGATATTAAGAGCAAAGAAGGGAGGGTGGGTAGGTAAAAGTTGAATTATCCTTAACAGTTCTGGGAATGATACCATATTTTAAAATCAATCCAGAATGGAAAATGGAAGTTGCTTTCAGGCATGGTAATCTAACATTTGCAGCTCAGTTTCTGTTTCCAGTTCTCCCAGAAGACAGATATAATGAAATCTTTCGTGAAACTTCAAATCTCCTCTTAAGATGATGTTTTTGGCGGCATGGAAAAAAATCTACAAACACTGAGGGCTTATGCTGAAAAGGGGGAAAGTCACTCTGTTTCCTTTCTCCTTGGACCTAGTGGGAAGGAGGCGGGAGTGGAGAAGGGAGTCTTGACTAAGAATTTAATGATGTTAAGGGAAAAAATGTCCTTCTAAAGCCTTTGCCAAAGTTTTGCTCCAAGCAGTACAGACATGTAATGAATTTCCTCTATTAAATATAGATCTTCCCTGACTTATGATGGGGCTCCCTCCCAGTAAACTCACTGCAAGTTGAAAATGCATTTAATACACCTAACCTCTGAACATCCTAGCTTTGCCTCGCCCGCCTTAAACATGCTCAGAACACTTACAATAACATACAGTTGGGAAAAATCATCCAACAAAAAACCTATTTTATACATAGTGTTGAGAATCTCATGTAATTGATTGACTACTATACTGAAAGTGACAAACGGAATGATGGTTTGGGTACCGAATGGTTGCAAGGCTGTTTACCCTTGTGAGGACGTGTCTGATTGGGGGCGGCCACTGCTCAGCATCATGAGAGAGTGTCATATCTCATATCATTTGGCCAGGTTAAGATTGACATTTCAAATTCGAAGGATGGTCTCTACTGAGCGTGTATTCGATTTGTACCATATAAAGTTGAAAAATCCTAAGTTGAGCCATCTGAAATTGGGGACCATCTATAGAATACCTTTATGAGTTTGGATATGCATGTCCAGACTCAGGCCTTAGTTGTGAATAGGAATGGAGGGGACACTTGGGTGGCTCAGTCAGTTGGGCATCTGCCTTTGTCTCAGGTCGTGATCCCAGGGTCCTGGGATCGAGTCCCGCATGAGGGTCCTGCTCCATGGGGAACCTGCTTCTCCCTCTGCCCCCTCCCTCTGCCGTGTGCTCTCTCTCTTTCTCAAATAAATAAATAAATAAAATTCTTAAAAAAATGAATAGGAATGGAGAATTAAACATATTCATACAGTAGATTTTTAAAATTTGTTTTTTAAAGATTTTATCTATTTATTTGACAGAGAGAAACCTAGCTGGAAAGGGAACACAAGCAGGGGGAGTGAGAGAGGGAGAAGCAGGCTTCCTGCCAAGCAGGGAGCCTGAGGCAGGGCTCGATCCTGGGACTCCAGGATCATGACTTGAACTGAAGGCAGATGCTTGTGACTGAACCACCCAGGCACCCCATATACAGTAAATTTATAAGGCTTTAGTGATTGGGGCTGGCAGTCAGTCTGGGGGTGTCATACTTGGCAGTTTACTGGAATGGGAATGACTGGGAGTGACATCATCATGGGGATAATTTTATAAGGATTGGCATCCAATAAGGCTTATTTTCTGAATTATTTTAGAACTGTGGAAGTTATTCTGTATCATAAGCACAATATTTGAGACATTCCTTATTGCCGAGCCTTATGATGATGTCTTGGGGTGTGGGGTTGAGAATTACTGAGTCACATGGTGTGACAACAGAAGGGCTAGAGGTGGGATTGGGTAAAGACAGGAGGATGAACAGGTAAAAGAGTTGGAAATAATAATAACTAAGTTTTATTGAGTACTTATTACATGTCAGGCTTTGGGGACCTTCTGTACATTATTTGAAACTTCACCTTTACCCTGGGAAGTGGCTGTTAATCCCATTTGACGCAATTAGTAGATGTGGACCAGAAGTCAAGCTCCTATTTAGAGCCCCAATTCCTTAGTGTATGGAGAAAATTTATCGCATGTCATGCTTTATTTGAATGAAATTAAAATCAAATCAACAGCTATCCATTGATCATAGCATCAGGCCTTGTGGGGACATAGATTTTGGATTATTCAGCCTTAAAACAGAAGGAGAGTCTGCATTTGCAACAGCCTGGAAGAACATGGAGGGCATTATGCTAAGTGAAATAAACCAGTCACAGAAAAAAAAGTACTTATATGTGGAATCTAAAAAAGGTTGCATACATAGAAACAGAGAGTAGAACTGTAGGTTAAAGGGGCAGAGAGGTGGGGGAGATGGGGAAGTGTTGGTCAGAGGGTACAAAGTTTCATTTATGTGAGATGAATACATTGCAAAGATCTAATGTACAGCATGTGGACAATAGTTAATAATACTGTATTGTATTGTATACTGGAAATCGTGTATGGGTAAGAGCTGATATCAGGCCTTCTCATCACACACATGCACATGCACACACAAACACACATGCACACACACAAAGGTAACTACATGAGGAGATGAGTATGTTAATTAACTGACTGCAGACATCATTTCAGAATGTGTATGCATATCAAAACATCATGCTGCACACCTTAAAATATATAATTTTATTTTAAAAATCAAGTTAAATTTTAAAAATGATAGAAGGTAAACATATATCAGATGGGACTCCTCCTTGTCCCTAAAGCAAAGACAAAAACCAAAGCCAATCTACTTCCATACCCTTCCCTTTCTCTTTTTCCGGTCTGTTCTTAGACGGATCAGCAACCGCTCCTTTTCTATTTTTCAGACGCTCTTCTTACTAGCTGCATTCCTCCCACAGGCTTGCACTCTGTTCAGCACAGAGACTAGCAGCTAGATTGAGATGATGGGCCAGATTTTCATTATTCATTATGTTGCAAAGGAAGGAGAGGGAAAAATGACATCTCAACCCTTCCCACATTTCTTTGTTTTGAGAAGCTGGTACTGCGAAAGCAGCGTCCAGAATATATAGAATTCATTGGCAAAGGTGGGACCTGGGAGAAGGCGGAAGAGTGCCCATGAAGAGGACAGTTGTCTGAAAAACCAAAAGGCACAGTATTTGATTGCAGGGTTGCCACAGTTTTGTGAAAAAGCATGTTGCATTTGGTAAGAAGCTGAGGAACTGTAAGTGAACTGTTTTTCTTTTATATGATGCAATATGTTATTTAAATGGAGCCCATGTCCTAAATTGAACCACTTTCAGGAATACAGATGGGCTCCTTTCTTGAATGCAGAATAGGTGTTCTAGACCTAGTCAACATTAATTTCAAACTTCTGGCTTAATTTATAAACGCAGCTGAGAATAGACATAGAGCAAATAACCAGTCATTAAATCCTAGCCCCAATGATATACGTGGCGGAGTATGATTTGACAAATGTGTTGCTTACTCTTTTTGCCTACTAAGTGGTCATTCAGATAACCTTTTATGCCCCTTCCCTACCTCAGGTCTTATGGATTCTCTACTTTCATTTAAGTACACATTTGACTTCATGTTCTCCTTCTTAGGACAACATGCTTGTCTCCTCTTGGTTTCTACTCCTTGTCGCCATGCCTCCTCCACTCCACACAGACATGGAATAGATAGCAGGATTCTTACTTTTTGCTCAGGCTGCTTAGTTCACTAAGGATATAATCTTCTTCTCTTATACTATTCAGTTCTTTGAGATCTTGTTTAAAGAAGTGATGGGAGGAAGGTTTAAGACATACAAATAAATCAAATAAGGAATGGTCAGTATTATAAGAATGGTACAGCCACTTTGGAAAACAATGTGGAGATTCCTTAAAAAATTAAAAATAGAGCTACCATATGGCCCTGAAATTTCACTACTGGGTACTTATCCCAAAGATACAGATGTAGTGAAAAGAAGGGCCATATGTATGAACATAGCAGCAATGGCCACAGTCGCCAAACTGTCAAAAGAGCCAAGGTGCCCCTCAACAGATGAATGGATAAAGAAGATGTGGTACATATATACAATGGAATACTACACCTCCATCAGAAAGGATGAATACCCAACTTTTGTAGCAACGTGGACAGGATTGGAGATTATGCCGAGTGAAATGAGTCAAACAGAGAAAGTCAAGTATCATATGGTTTCGCTTACTTATGGAGCATAAGGAGTAACATGGAGGATAGTAAGAGAAGGAAAGGATATGTGAACTAGCATAAATCTGAGAGGGAGATGAAGCATGAAGGACTTTGGACTTTGAGAAACAAACTGAGGGTTTTGGAAGGGAGGGGATTGAGAGGATGGGTGAGCCTGGTGGTGGGTATTGAGGGCACGAATTGCATGGAGCACTGGGTGTGCATGTGAACAATGAATCTTGGAACACTGAAAAAATAAAATAAATTATTATTTAAAAAAACAGAATGGAACAGGTACGTGGCTATGGGAATTCAGTGGAAGGGAAGACTACTTCAGCTGAGTGCATCAGGGAAGGCTTCTCGGAAGAGGTAGCAATTGCATTGGGCCTTCACAGTCACATAAGTTAATGAATGATGAGTAGGATTTGATCATATTAAAGTGGATGGGAAAGGAATTCCATGCCGAGAGTACACCATGAAGGAGGCAAAGCCTGGGGCAAGGAGTATGTAGAATATTGGATTGTGTATTTTGACAGAATACAGGCATTATAAGTGAAATAAAAGAAAAGAGGTTAGAAAGGTGGGTTGGGGACACCAGAGAAAGAGAATGTGAAGTGTTGTCATTTGGGGCTTAATCAACCCTTTTCTCTTTTTGAATTTGGAAGCAATTAAGACATGGCAGAAGTCAACATGTTGTGATTATAATGTCTTCACTGTTATTTTAAAAGCTTATTAGAGAATAAACTTCTAGGCCAGTGGCCAAGTGGGCTCACAAATACTAATCCCTGAATTCCACAGAGTTATCAATTAGGCCTGGGAACTGGGCAACTGGAGACCTATCTTGCACAGTCAGGCCCCTAACCATGGGTCAGAGAGCAAGGATTAGTCCCTTTCCTCCCTTCCTTCCTTCCTTCCTTCCTTTCTTCCTTTCTTCCTTCCTTCCTTCCTTCCTTCCTTCCTTCCTTCCTTCCTTCCTTCCTTCCTTCCTCACTCCCTCACTCCCTCCCTGCATGTCTCCCTCTCTCCCTCTCTTCCTGCCTATCTCCTTTCAAAATAACTGAGCATCTGTTATGTGTCAGGTGCCCCTCTACTCTGATGATAAGGATTTAACAGATAGACATAGAACTTACTTGAGAGAGAATTCCAGTATTCCTAAGATAGACAAATTTGAAAAGAAAATCCCACAGAGACCTCAGCTGATTGTGTTCAATTTCTTCTCCTCAACTCAGGAGGCCGTATAGCCACAAAAATGACAAATGTTTACATCACCCAATTTTCTAAACTATAAAATGGTAATAATAATTCTTCCCTTGAATAACTCCTCCATATTTTAAGTCAAATGAGAGCACATTGAAATGTTAGCATACTCTTCACCTGTAAAGAAATGCTTAGTTAATAAACTTTAGTGTTTTTGGCTTCTGTGCTCTTTCTTCTTTTTTCTTAGCAACTAGTATTACGATAATTCCTCTTTGTCCTCTGATTATTTAGTTTTCCTTCTTAACCTTGCCTGGTTAGGATATTTGAATACTTTCCAAGACAAGCCACTCCAGAACTGCTTTCTGCGATAGTACTATAACTCATTATTTAAATTTGACCAACTTCTGAGTGTACCAGTAACACTTGGTCAGTAAGAAGAAAAAAAAAAATTTTTTTAAAAAACACAAGGGTTTTTTGTTTGTTTGTTTATTTGTTTGTTTTTAAGACTTTATTTATTTGACAGAGAGAAACACAGCCAGAGAGGGAACACAAGCAGGGGGAGTGAGAGAGGGAGAAGCAGGCTTCCCGCCGAGCAGGGAGCCCGATGCGGGGCTCGATCCCAGATCTCTGGGATCATGACCCGAGCTGAAGGCAGTCGCCCAACCAACTGAGCCACCCAGGTGCCCCGAGAAGAAAATGTTTTTATTAGAACAGGGGTTTTACTGAGTGTCTGTGCTGGACCAGATACCATGCTGGGCAGTGGGGAATGATGGTGAACAATGTAGAAATGGTCCCTCTCCTTCTAGGGTGTTTAGTGTGTGAGGGGAGACAGACCACAACTGTGATGGAACAATCCAGAGGGCTATGAAGAGAGATGGGAAGCATCAGCAGGTGCATGTTATGTCAGCAAAAATGTCTATCAGGGAAGTGTTACAAATCTTTGTATTTAGGGGCTCCTGGGTGGCTCAGTCGGTTAAGCATCCAGCTCTTGGTTTCTTCTCAGGTCATGATCCCAGGGTCATGAGATTGAGCCCTGCATCAGGCTTCATGCTTAGTGGGGAGCCTGCTGAGGATTCTCTCTCTCCCTCTGCATTCCCCTCCACTTAAGCGTTCTCTCTCTCTCACATAATCTTTATAAAAAAATCTTTGTATTTAAATAAACAGATTATAAACACAGTGTGGAAAGAATATGTGGTACTCAGGGTGCTTATTGATGTCATTAAAAATATTTTTAATAATACAACTATTTTTTTAACTACTTACCATTATAGTTGCCAAGCTTTGTGCTAGGAGCTTTACCACATTTTTCTCATTTATAACTGAAAAGAGTCCCACAAAATAGCATGGCAGAGTCCAGTTGTTGGCTATCCAACAGCCTTATTAGCATCTTCACTCTTGTCATGCAGTCTTTGTTTCCTTTCCCCTTCTCCAGAAAGGCATTTCCTCGTTGGCCCTTCCCCAGTTCTTCCGCTAGGAGCTAATCATGATTGGTCTAAACAAATAATAATGGTCTAAGTTGCCTTGACAGATAATTGGTTAAGTCTGTGCAGACCATGCAGCCCTGAGACTTGAGGGAAAAGCTGGTAGGAACTTTTGAGAAGAGGTTGCTTGGTCTTAAACATGGATACAAGGGAAAGGAGGACATGTTTGCATATTATTACTGGTGAGGATTGTATGGCACCAAATAGCACACTTGGTCCAAAGTCAAGACCAAGCCCGAGGAAGCCAGCAGTGCCAAGTCATGGTCACAGAGGGTGGAGGAAATGAGGGCTAAAGACCCAGAGCCTTGATGGGACTGTTTAGCTGCTGAGCTAAACAGTCCTGGAATTCCCTCACCCTCAGACTTCTCGACAAGAGAAATAACAGATGCCATTATTGGTTAAGCTGTTTTGGTTGGGTTTTCTGCTACTTGCAACTGAATGCATGCCTACAGGGGGCCAGAGTCCGGGCAGACCTTAGGACAGCCAACATCTTACTCTGGGCCAGACTAATACAGTAGAGACAATTTCATTCTTGAAATGGATTGTACTTAAGTCAGCACTACCGCACTTGTAAAGAAATGAAAGATCAGGGTGAGTACAGTGTTGTTTACAGCTGGTGGTGAAGCCCAGGCTTATTTCAGGAGCCAGAGAAACTTTAAAATCTGGTTTTCCCTCTTAGCACCTTATCTTGAGTGGTAACTTCTCTGTGCCTCAATTTTATAAAGTGGAAATAACCCATCTGTAGGCATGTATTCAGTTGCAAGTAACATCTGTTTTTTATTCCCTCTGGAAATAGTAACATTCATGTAACTCTAAGCAGCGGTGTTCTATCTTGAGTTAGGAAACTGGTCAAAAGGAAGTGAGCCTTACCTTGCGGCAGGTTAGGTAGCCCCATGTGGCCCACCACTTTCACCTGTTGTTCGCGGTGAAGGAATATAGGTAATGGCGGGGAAAATCATATCTGCTCTTCTTCCTCTGCTGGTGAGCACACACATGGAAGCCCAAAACATGTAAGGTGTCCTTTGTATTTTAAATTCTTGCATGCAGTGCAACCCTTACCTATCGAGGAGGTACAGAGAAGGCAGACATGGTGCCCTTTCATCCTGTCCTCTGGCCCGGCCTTTGTTCTCACGTGCATGGGCCCACTCTCCTGGGGAAGCATTACTTTGCCTCAGTCTGTCAGTCTTTCTTGTTTTTTGTTTTGTTTTGTTTTATAAGATTTTATTTATTTATTTGACAGAGAAGAACACAACTAGAGAGGGAACACACGCAGGGAGAGTGAGAGAGGGAGAAGTAGGCTTTCTGCCAAGCAGAGAGTCCGATGCAGGGCTCGATCCTGGGACTCTGGGATCATGACCTGGGCCGAAGGCAGACGCTTAACAACTGAGCCACCCGGGTGCCCCAGTCTAATTTTTAATCTTCTTTTTCAGCACCTAACTCTTCCCCCAAACCTAGCTCTCATCAATCTCTGACCTATCACTTTTTGCTTCTGGAGTGGAGGAGAGATGATTCTAGTTTTGAGGTGAAGGGGAAGGAGAAAGTCTTCATCCACCTTGGGAAGCTGTGAAATATCCAAAGAATGTTTGGACATCTCTCACGATGAGGGGGAAGCCCACCTACCACAGTATGCTAAAGGAGCCCTGTCTCCCTAGGGTGAATATAAAAACCTTGTCTTTCTTTAACCTGTGAGACTCTAGAGCCAGAAGTAATAGGATTATTATACCACGTATGTAATTTTTTGAAATTCAAACATAGGATCTTAAGTGCAAATTTTCACACCTTTAATTCTTAAAAATATATTCTGGTTATTTTTCTACGTGTGCACACATGGGTCTGTCTGCTTTATTCTTTTTAACAAATTCATACTAGTCTGCTGTGTTCCCCCAAAATCAAGCAACTCCATTTTAATGGACCTATGGTATCATTCCCATTTTTTAACTGAAAAAGGAGAGTATCTTCAGCATTCATGGGAAATAATCATCACCTTTCTTTTCCAATCTGAAAGGCAAAAGTAATATAAAACAATACCGGAAAATAAAAGGATTGAGTCAGAGTTTACTTAACTTTTAAATAATTTTTGCAGTATTCTTATAACATATTACCTGTCCTGTATTCTTCTCACTTTGTATGTTGGCATTATTCCATAGCCTCCACTTCCGAGCTAAGGCATGTGGTCAATCTACAGTTGTTTTGCTGGGGACTTTTTTTTCCTCACACTTGGAAGACAGATAGGAAGGGCTAACTCCTGGGTTTTTGACTTGAGCCACCGAATGGGTGGAAAGGCCATTTGACTGGAAAAGACAGAGGTGACTTGAGACAGGGGGAAGAGACTGAAAGTTGTGTTTTGGCCATTTGAAATGCGAGAGGCCCAAGAAACATGCCTAGTGGGCACATCATGGAGCTGCCTCCACTCGTGAGGCTGGAACACGAGGAAAGGGGGTTCATGCTGCAGAGACGAGGTAGGGGCTGTTCTCCAAGAGGAAATAAATAAATCTTGAGACTGGATGAAATCACCAAAGCAGAGAAAATGTAGAGAGAAGCAGACATTTACTCAGTAGTTTGAAAGAACTGATGTCTGTGTGTATGAGGCATATATGAAAAATAAAATCTCTTTGTGAAATCCTAGAGGCAGGAAGAAATAATAAAAATAGGGCATCTGTCTTTATAGTCCCTGTTTCTTCTGTCAAATCTCACAAAAGTTTCATGTTGGCCGAAGAATTTATGTCTGACCTTCAGGGACATGTTCGTGGACATATTTAGCTAAGAAACTCTTAGGAGTTTGATTGTCCTTTAAGGTTTTAAGGTGTTAGACATTGTGACTATCTGCTAAAATTATATAGTATTTGTAATATAAGTTCACTTTTGAATACTAACTATATAAGATTCCCATGAAGGTACTATGAAAATATTCAGTTGAAGATTGATTTGTTTTTGAAACATTTTCTCTCGTTTATTATAAGCTTCATGATAAAGAATAGTGTTAAGTATTTGCAAATGATGGTTATCCCAAGCAATTAAAGAAGTCATACTGAGGGGCGCCTGGGTGGCTCAGTTGGTTAAGCATCTGCCTTCGGCTCAGGTCATGATCCTGGAGACCCCGGATCGAGTCCAACATCGGGCTCTCTGCTCGGCGGGAAGCCTGCTTCTCCCTCTCTCTCTCCCCCTGCTTGTGTTCCCTCTCTGGCTGTGTTTCTCTCTGTCAAATAAATAAAATATTAAAAAAAAAAGTCATACTGAGATATTTTTTATAAAAATAGTACAGTGGACAATAGACCGTAATAGGTGATCAGATGAATCAGAACTAAGAGAGTCTTACTATTGTTGCTAATGCTTTTGATACTGGTAATAAATGATTAAAAAGAGACCTTGAAACTCATGCAGTTAGAAATGGTGAAAGTAGGGGACACCTGGGTGGCTCAGTCATTAGGTGTCTGCCTTTGGCTCAGTCATTCATGATCCAAGGCCCTAGGATCAAGTCTGGCACTGGGCTCCTTGCTCAGCGGGGAGCCTGTATCTCCATCTGCCTGCTCATCTCTCTACTTGTGTGCAAGTTACTTTGAACGGCTGTGAGTATTTCTATCTGTTCTGTTGCCACAAGATGAAGAGTATCTACAACCTAATGAAGTTAGTAAACCAAAGGCAAGGATGATTATTAAAGTACCAATCAGTGGATCAGTTGCTGGCATCCTAATCTCTATGCCATAAATATTAGCTAATTATTTCTTTTTTAAGGATGAGCATCTTACCTGTGGGGGAAGATTAGACCTCATTAAGATAGTATTATTGGTGTAGAACAGCTCTGGAAGGAGCACTTCCACGGGCTGTGGGGATGCCCGGCTCTATTCCTCCAACTTTTAACTTCCTTTGCTTCCTTTTAACATAGGTACCTTGGGAAGACTTGGGCTTGTAATTCTGTGTGATTTGAGTGTGTGCACGCATGTGTGCTTTTATTTATGGTTCAAAGACTCTTCACAGAAGTATTATTGGGTCATGTGGAAGATGGTATTTTTAGTTTTATTTTTTCCGGTGACAAACATTATTAAAATAAACTTTTGTAAAATATAAAGCCATGGCACAAAAATTTAACTTAGTGAAAGCATTTTGTCTGGGGACTGAACTGAAGTGGTTTAGATACGTTTTTCTTTTGGTGATAACTTAGCTTTACTATAGGAATGGAACATAGAGGCAGCAATGAATGCCCCTAAAACCAGCTCAAATACAGGATTTCAGATGAGCCCCTGATATGCATTGGGCTGAAGTTACTTCAAAAATTATATTCTTGGGCCCAAAGAGCTAAATCTGTTTTTCTAACTAAAGATTTCTCCTTACGCTTTAGATTGGGGGTTGACAAATGATGGCCATGGGTCAGATCCAGCCCGTTGTCTGTTTTTTGTGGTACCCGTGAGCGGAGAATTATCTATCTATTTATTTATTTAATTTAAATTTTATTTATTTAAATTTTATTGACTTATTTGGCAGAGAGAGATCACAAGTAGACAGAGAGGCAGGCTGAGAGAGAGGAGGAAGTGGGCTCCCTGCTGAGCAGAGAACCTGATGCAGGACTCGATCCCAGGACCCTGAGATCATGACCTGAACTGAGGGCAGAGGCTTTAACCCACTGAGCCACCCAGGGGCCTTGAGAATGATCTTTAGGTTTTAAATGACTGAGAGAGAGAGAGAGATGGTATTTCATAACAGTGAGAATTATATGAAATTTGAATTTTAGTGTTTGAAAACAAAAGTTTATTAGAAAAAAGCCATTCATTTACATACTGTCTAGGGCTCTTTTGTGCTAAAATAGTATAGTTGAATGCTTGGAACAGAGGTCTGATAGCCTGCAAAGCCTAAACTATGTATTATCTACTCCTTTACAGAGCAGTTTGTAGAAGCCTGCTTCCAAAGTTAGTGAGGCCCTAGGCCTTATGGTTCTTCTGTATCTGCCCTCCGTGGGTGTGCAGGAATGAGGTACCAGGGGCTGTCCTCACAGACAACTGAATAAAGGAATGACAAAGACTCATTGAAAACAATTTTGTTTTAGTTTAGCAGTTTTGATGCTCAGTTGCTTTTTCATAATATTGTTACCATGAAACTAACTTTATGAAAATGTGGACAAGACATTGAATGGAGTGAAAACAAGAATCACTTATTCCCCATGTTACATTACTTTATGTCTGGCTTGTTTTCACTTGGGTATTATTTAACTTTAGCTTTATTGAGGTATAATTGGCCTATAAAGTTGTAAGATATCTAAAGTGTACACCACGGTGAATGGGTACCCACGCGCATCGCGAGAAGTTTCCCCCATCTGGTTACTTAACACAGACACAGTATTTATTCCCCTCTCCTTTTTTTGATGAGAACGTTTAGTTCTAGTTTCTTAGTGATTCAGTTATACAGTATAGTGTTCTCATCTATATTCACCGTGTTTGGCATTAGCTTCCCAAACCTTACTCCGTTTATAGCTGAAAGTTTGCATCTTTTTACCAACTTTCCCTATTTCTCTACCCCTGCCCCAGCCCCTGGCAAGCAGTTTGCTACTCTCTGTTTCTAGCAGTTTGACTCTTTTTGAAGATTTTACATAGAAGTGATACCATGCAGTATTTGTTTTTGTCTCACTTAGCATAATGCCTTCAAGGTCCATCCATGTTGTGGCATGTGGTGGGATTTCCTTCTTTCTCATGACTGAATAATATTCCACTGAACATATATACCACATCTTTATTATTCATTTATCTGTTGCTAGATATTTAGGTTGTTTCCATATTTTGGCTATTGCGAAGAATGCTGCAGTGAGCACGGGAGTGCAGGCATCTCTTCAAGAGACTGATTGCATTCTCTTTTGATGTATACTCTGAGGTGGGATTTCTGGATCATATGCTAGTTCTATTTTTAATTTTTTTAAAAGAATCTCCATACTGTTTTTCATAGTGGCTGCACCATTCTGCATTCCCACCAATAGTGCGTGAGGGTTCCCTTTTCTCCACATTCTTGCCACCACTTGCCATTTCTTGTCTTTTGATAGCAATTCTAACAGGTATTACCTAAAGGTGATTTGGACATGCACTTCCCTGATGATTAGTGATGTTGAGCACCTTTAAAAAGTGGCTGTTGGCCATCTGTAAGTCGTTTCTGGAAAAATGTTAATTTAGATCTTTCTTTCTTCCTTCCTTCCTTTCTTTCTTCCTTCCTTCCTTTCTTTCTTCCTTCCTTCCTTCCTTCCTTCCTTCCTTCCTTCCTTCCCTTCTTTCTTTCTTTCTTTCTTTCTTTCTTTCTTTCTTTCTTTCTTTCTTTTTACTTTCTTTTTTTGCTATTGAGTTGTATTAGTTGTTTGTTTTTTTTATATTTTTTGGATATTAACCTTTTATCAGATAAAGGATTTATGACTATCTTCTCCCATTCCCTAGGTTGCCTTTTCATTTTGTTGATGGTTGCCTTTCCTGGGCCAGAGCTTATTAGTTTGATTTGTCTCATTTGTTGGTTTTTGCTTCTATTGCCTTTGCTTTTGGCGTCCGATCCAAAAAATCTTCAAGTAAGACCAATGCAAAGGAGCTTATCCACTATGTTTTTTCTTGGGATTTTATGGTTTCAGGTCTTATGTTCAGGGCTTTAGTTCATTTTGATTTGATTTTTGTGTGTGATATAAGAGAGTGGTGCAGTTTCACTCTTCATATATGGCTGTCCAGTTCTTCCAGCACCATTTATTGAAAAGAGTTTTCTCATTGCATATTCTTGGCTCCTTTGTCACAAATTATTTGACCATATATATATGTGGGTTTATTTCTGGGCTCTCTCTCTCCTTTTTCATTTATCTTCCTGTGTGTTTTTAGTGGTAGTACCACACCATTTTGATTACATACTGTTTTGTAATATAGTTTGAAACAGGGTGTGATGCCTCTAGGTTTGCTTTTCTTCCTTAAGATGGCTTTGGCTAGGGCACCTGGGTGGCTCAGTCGTTAAGCATCTGTCTTCTGCTCAGCTCATGATCCCAGGGTCCCGGGTTCCAGCCCCACATCGGGCTCCCTGCTCAGAGCGGAGCCTGCTTCTCCCTCTCCCACTTCCCCTGCTTCTGTTCCCTCTTTTGCTGCATCTCTCTCTGTCAAATAAGTAAATGAAACCTTTTTTTTTTTTAAAGGTAACTTTGGCTATTCAGAGTCTTTTGTGGTCATATACGAATTTTAGGATTGTTTGTTCTATTTCTGTGACAAGTACCATTAGGATCACATTGAACATGTAGCTTGCTTTGGGTAGGATGGACATTTTAACAATATTAATTCTTCCAACCTATGAGCATGGAATATACTTCCATTTGTTTATGTCTTCTTCAATTTCTTTAATCAATGTTTCATAGTTTTCAGTATTCAGACATTTTACCTCCGTGGGTAAATATATTCCTAGGCATTTTTATTCTTTTTGATGCCCTTGTAAATAGAATTGTTTCCTTAATTCATATTTCTGATAGTTTATTATTACCATATAGAAGCACAACAGATTTTTGTATATGGATTTTGTATCCTGCAGGTTTACTGAATCATTTGTTAGTTCTAACAATTTTTTTTTTTTTGTAGACTCTTCGGATTTTTTTTTTCTATGTAATATCATGTCATCTGCAAAACAGAGACAGTTTTACTTATTCCTTTTGGGTTTGGTGCCTTTTATTTCTTTTACTCGCCTTATTTCTCTGGCTAAGACTTCTAGTACTGTGTTGAATAAAAGTGGCAAGAGTGGCCATCCTTGTCTTGTTCAGAAACAAAAAAGCTCTCAGCTTTTCACCATTGATTATTATGTTAGCTGAGGGCTTGTCCTATATGGCCTTTATTATACTGAGGTATGTTCCCTCTATACCCACTTTGTTGAGTTTTTATAATGAATAGATGTTGAATTATGTCAAATGCTTTTTTCTGCATCTATCGAGAATATCATATGATTTTCATACTTCATTTTATTAATGTAGTATATCACATGGATTGATTTTTGGGTATTTAACCATTCTTGTATCCCTGAAATAAATTCCACTTTATTAGGGTTATGATTCTTTTTTAATTTTAATTTTATTTTTATTTATTTTTTTTAAAGATTTTTTTATTTATTTGACAGAGAGAACCACAGCCAGAGAGGGAACACAACAAGCAGGGGGAGTGAGAAAGGGAGAAGCAGGCTTCCTGCCTAGCAGGGAGCCCGATGTGGCTCTCAATCCCAGGTCTCCGGTATCATGACCTAAGCGGAAAGCAGTCGCTTAACCAACTGAGCCATCCAGGCACACCTGATCCTTTTTTTTAAAAAAAGATTTTATTATTTATTTAGCAGAGAGAAACACAACTAAAGAGGGAACACAAGCAGGGGTTGTGAGAGAGGGAGAAGCAGGCTTCCCGCTGAGCAGGGAGCCCGATGAGGAGCTCGATCCCGGAAATCCGGGATCATGACCTGAGCAGAAGGCATATCCTTAACCAACTGAGCCACCCAGATGCCCCAGGGTTATGATCCTTTTAATGTACTCTTGAATTTGATTCACTAATATTTTGTTGAGGATTTTTGCATCTATGTTCATCAGAGATATTGGCCTATAATTTTCTTTTCTTCTAGTGTCCTTGGCTGGTTTTGGTATGAAGGTAATGCCAGCCTCATAAAGCAGAGTGTGGAAGTGTTTCCTCTGGCTTATTTATTTCCTTTAGTTCTTATTCCGAATGTTGGATAATTTTGGCAGAAATGGGATATCATACTTAACTTTTAAGTTGACTTCTTTCCTTTTTTAATAAACATGTGTCTTTAAATACACAGTTTTCATGGCTACATTGTATTCAACCTTTGGAAGAATTACAACTTATTTAACAACTCTTATTGTTGGACATTTGGGTTCTAGAGTAAATAATGCTTCATTATATATCTTTCATACAAATAGCTATCTACATATATTTTTAGAAATATACTAACTGGGTCAAAAGAGATGAATATATTTAAGTTTGGGAGAATGTTTACTATATGCATATGGTAGGAACAAAATTACTTCCCAGATAGGCTTAAAAATGACTACATATTTATTTCATCCTTGTCCCACTTACTGCATTATTTTAATGTTGTCAATATTTTAAAAATATTATTTTAATTTGTATTCATTTCATGACTAGTAGTTATATCTCTTAAATATATATTATTTTTCCATGACTTGTTTGTTCCTGTCCTTTACCCTTTTTTCTTTTATAATGGGAAGTCAGTGTTATTTTTAAAAGCCTATTTCCATACTACAGACATTATAGTTTTGGTGTATATACTATGCATATATATGTGTGTATATTTATAACACAGAAAGCATCCTAATTCACCCAAAATTTTTTTGTGTATGGTATCTTTGACATAATGGAATTTTAAATGGTTATATAGTCTTGTATTGATTTTTCTCATCTATTTTAGTTTTGTAATCTTTTTTTTGCTTTGAAATTTCTCTCCAGTATAGGCATCTGCCAAATATTCCCCTATATTTTTTGTGTGCTTTAAACGATTTCATTATTTACATTTCAGATATCTGTGTAGAATTTACTTGCGTGTGAGGTTATTATCAAACTTGATTTTCCCCCTGTACTTTGCCAATTTTTCTCGCAACTTATGTGGATAAACCTACGTTCCTTGGTGGTTTATGATGTTTCCTTTGTAATATAAAAATAATTTATGTTTACCAGATTCTCTTTCAGGTCTTACTTTTATGTTCTACTGATGTGCCTGCCAGTTCTTTTTTTAGATCATAGTTTTAATTGTTTATTTGTAATACCTCATGGGACAAGTTACTCCTCACTCCACCCACAGATCTCCTGTTACAAAATTTCCTTTGGTTGCTTTTTTGGGGGAAGGTGGGGCAATGAGTAGTAGGATTAGTGGTTTCTTAATCCCATTCTTCAATCAAGGCAATAAAAACATGTTATTAGAACAGTAACAGTTTGTTTTTTTTTCCCTGTAACTTGAAATAGATATTCAGTTTATTCATCCAACAGCTCTGTGAACCTCTCTGAAAATGCATTTCAAAAGGTGAATAAAAAGAACAGTTCTGTTTCCAACCTCTGAATAGTTCCACATGTCTTAGAGTAGTTTTTTTTCTCCTTTGCCAGTTTTAGCATTTTGGATTTTATTCTATGATGATATAGCTTGGTTAACAGATTGTGTTTTAGGTATTAAAAAATTATTCCTCAATGAGAGCTTGATGGGAGTTATGATATATCTTGTTCTTTTTGTTGTTGCTGTTGTTGAGTTTGTATTTCATAATCATAAACTTAACTCTGCAATCCAGCAAGACTTGGAGTGGGACGAGGAAAATATGGAACCCAAAGAACTGCATTGTGAATCCAAAGATCATAGGAAGTTGTAAGCAGACAGGGATGAGGGGTGCTCTCCTGAGTAACACAAGAAACGGTCTGATGGTTAAAATAAAATGCAAGTCAAATTTACTGGTTGTCCATGCTGGGCAATGGTGATCTTTCTGGTCTTGCCATTCCTAGACCCGACTGTTCCATGGCTTCCGCAGTATTCATGCGCTCTTTTTCACTTTGCTAAAGGTCATGGGCTTGCCATCTAACCATACAGTATTGGCATTCTTGGAAACCATTGATGCTGGGCCTAGCATTTGCCATGGACAAGGGGCTGGGACCTGTATAACTGAGGATGACACTGTCATCATCAAATTTCTCCCTCTGACGGACTTGTTGCCAGTGCTGTTATAGCATTTGATGTCTTCATCCTGCCACATAAGCCCCACAATAAATTTTTAAAAACTGGAAACTTTATAACCAAATCCCTCTTTCCAGTGCTCAAAACATGAAAACCTTGTGCTGTCTTTGACAATTTATGTGGAACTAGCTCTCAGGAGGTGTGACCAAAGAGTTCATTGGCAAGGGGTGATGTCAAAGAACATGGCGGAACTGAGCAGTGCTGCCCAGTGTGCTGTAGCCCCAGGAGGTGGTGATGGGGTCTGCAAAGCTATCTTATCCTTGTTCTTTCTTTCTTTTCAATTTTAATTCCAGTATAGTTAGTTTCAAGTGTACAATATGATAGTTCAGCAATTCTATACAGTATCAATGCTCATCCATGATAAGTGTAGTCTTCATCCTCTTCACCTGTTTCATCCATTACCCCACTCACATCCCCCCTGGTAACCACCAGTTTGTTGTCTGTAGTTAAGAGTCTATTTTATGGCCTGCCTTTTTTTTTTTCTCTTTGTTTTGTTTCTTAAATCTACGTATGAGTGAATTCATATGGTATTTGTCTTTCTTTGACTGGCTTATTTCACTTAGTATTATACTTTGTAGATCCAGCTATTTTGTTGCAAATGGCAAGAGGCCATTCCTTTTTATGGCTGAGTAATATTTCGTTGTGTTCCATTCACCACATTTTTAAAAATTCATTTATCCATTGATGGACACGGGCTGCTTCCGTAATTTGGCTATTGTAAATAACGTGGCAATAAACATAGAGGTGCATATATCTTTTTCAATTAGTTTTTTTGTATTCTTTGGTTAAATACCCAATAGTGCAATTACTGGATGATATGGTAATTCTATTTTTAATTTTTTGAGCGACCTTCATACTGGCTGTACCAGTTTGCATTCTTACCAGCAGGTGCACAAGGATTCTTTTTCTCCACATCCTCACCAACACTGATTGTTTTTATTTGTTTGTTTGATTTTAGTCATGCTGACAGGTGTGAGGTGATATCTCATTGTTTTTGGTTTTGTATATCTCTGATGATGAGTGATGTTGAGAATCTCTCCATTCTTGTTCTTATGAGTTGTTTTCCCAAAGTCAAAATAGGGAGAATTAAATAATAAATCCATCCATCCATCCATCCATCCATCCATCCATCCATCCATACCCTCGCAAAGGTCTGTGCTGGTGAGTGAAGTACAGATTGGTCCGTTGCATTTATAGAACATCCAAACAACATGTATTCAAGGGTTAGTGTTCTCAATTTGTCCCTCCTGATGTTAATATAGGGAGGCAGTGATTTTTTTGTTTGTTTGTTTCAGAAAGCTAATAAGGGAATCGGGTGGATCTTGATATCACATTAATATTTTCATTTTATAATGTTTGCATTAAATGTGTGAGAGATCAGAGTAAGGGAGAACTACTCTGACTCAGAATAAATTTAGAGTAAAAATCAGAGTCATCTCCATCTAAAACAAGTAGAGTGAGGGTAAGAGAAGAACACAGGGATAGCACTGTGAGTGGTGGAACATGGCTTTTTGAGTAGATTAGGGATAAATTCTTCTGAGATCTCCTCTGGATCCTAAAATTAACACCATAAGATGGTGATAATAAACTCTGACCCGCTGTTTCTTTGATTTAAGCAGCTATCTCTGAAGAAAAGGGCCTGTGAGCTTACTTACTAATTAGATTTCCTCTTGAAGATCTGGTAAAGCTTTCCCCATTTTCTGTTATTTAAATTGCCTACATTTTATGTATAAATCATGGATTTTGGAATATATAGACCTCATAAAGATACCAAATTAATTACTGGTGTTCAAGAACAAATACTAGTAGGGAAAATATGTTGTTCTAGAACACTAGGTCAGTATTTTTAGGGAGTTGCATAAAAACAAGGAAGAATACATTCTTGTTTTATGATTCTGAATCTCAGAATCTGAGCTGCTGACATAAATTGAGATCAGTACTCCTATCCCACTTTTGACTTTTTCTGTTTTGCCTGCCAGATGTCCAGATGAGAAAAAGGTCTCAAAAGTGGAAATAAGGAAACTCATTTTATATAAGCCAAATTACTTGTTATATGTGCCATTAAAGGCTGAAGATGAGTTTTAGAAATTAAAGTTCATTATATTTATCTTCCAATGAAGCCAAAATTATTGAGAATACCAGATGTTTTTAGAAAATATATTTGGTGTCTTTAGGAACTGGAGGCTACTAAATCATTAACAGCTGCCAGAATGGAATAGACCAAATGTACTTGGAATTTAGTTCTTTGTAGTTAGGAAGTTTGTGGATTTCCTGGTTCAGCCCATTTGATGAGAGGAATAACTCATAAACATGTTAGCTGGTTGCACCGAATAAATAATATTGCCAGAGAATATGAGATAGATGGGAGGGAAGAGAAATTTACAAGACTGTGTCATCAGTTGAAGACAAATAAAGGCAATTAAAGAGGGAAATAGTAGTGCCCATTGTTGAGTTTCATCAGGTGCAGTGGTTCTCCGCCCAGGCACAGTTGACATTTTGGGCCAGATCGTTATTTGTTGTGGGGTTTGTACTGTGTATTGTATTGTAGGACGATGAGCAGCAACTCTGGCTTCTGCCCCGGATGCCACAGCACCCTCTCCCCAGATGTGACATTGTCAAATGTCCTGATGGGGGCAGAATTGACCCTGATTGAGAACCACCGTGCCAGACTGCACAAAGAACCCTCAAAGTCACATCCCAGTTATAGGCTCAAGATAGAATGGAATGAGGGGGAAGCCTTATAGGGAGCATTGGTTGTTGAACACGTTATTGATATGAGGTTTTATCTGGGAAGCGTAATAATGACGGTGTTAACTCCTTCATGTATATTGTACTGATAAAGTAGCTCACTTTTTTTTCCCAACCTCAAGCTAAATGCTGTCCAACTGCCCTGATCTGAGTCCCAGTTTTGATACTTCTAGTTGTGTGATCTTTGGTAAGTTACTTAAGCTCTCTGAGCCTGACTTTTCTGGTCTGTAAAATGGAGTTCATCATAGATTATAAGTATAAATCTGTAAGAATACTTCTACTTCTTTTTCCTTTTTTTTCTTCTTTTTTTTGATTAATCTTCCCTTAATGTGCTTCTTTTATTTTAAGTGTTATATAGATGTTTGCTGTTACTATTAATTGGGTTAACAATTCAAGAGGGCTATACCAAGCCTATGAGCTCAAAATGTTTTAAGTTCAGTATAGACTGTTGTTCTTCTTACTGTGTATTCCTATAGTTAGTATAAATTAAATGCCTTCATAATTCCAGTTATCTCATCTTTTCTACCAGGCACAAGACCACTGCTAACATGAGTGGCATTTATTGCAGAGAGAAAGGTGTCCTTACCTCTGGGCACTTAGAGCTCCATGTCAGTGTTGGGCAAGCAGAGCGTGGGCTGGATTTCATCTTCATGCACCCACTGGGCAAAGTGCCCCGGTTAGTGAGCATGACTGTGCAGGGTCCTGACGGGGCATTAAGGAAACCTGAATTAAAAACTCAAGTCTCCTCCAGGGTGAATTCTGTCAGCGTGGATGGGGTTACTAGTAATCACACCACTTACTGCCTCGATTTCTCTGCCCTCGCTTGATGCTCTGAAGGGTGGAGTGGGCTGTTCACATATCACTTGAAAAGCTTAGATATGAGAGGGAATCCAAAGATATGTCAAACTGTTAGCATGGGGATGATTTTAAAGCCTTGAAGTTGGATGGGGTCATTTAGGCATAGTGAGAGAATAAGAAGGCTAAGGACCGAGGGCTGAGCCTCAGGGAACTCAAACTTTCAAGATCACATGAAAGTATAGGAATGGGCAAAAAGACTGAGCAGAACCCAGACAAGGAGGAAGAAAGTGAGGGTGAGCTATCACAGAAGGTAAAAGGAAAGAGTTAAAATGAAAGCCTATATGTCGTAAATGAATGGCTATATGGGTAACTCGGTTGTGCAGAAATCATGATAGTAATTAATGCCCAACTGAAAGGTTATGTTAACATTTACATTTCCTACTGACCAACCTCTTGTCTCGTAGGTTAAAGCTTCTGATGCAGACGCCGGACTCTATGGCTTTGTGGAGTATGCTCTTTATGATGGGTTCCAAAGCTATGACATGTCTTCAGCATTCCAGATTGACCCACATGATGGGCGAATCTGTGTTTCTCAAGATATTGATAGGGAAAGGGATCCAGCAACCTATGACCTCTTGGTGAAAGCTAAGGATGGGGTAAGTGTTCATGCACAAAATCTCAGACATACTCAACAGTGAACCACATATCGGACCACTGATTATCAATTAGCCAAACTTGTCTCATAAATTGCTACCTCTTTCATTTGGAAATACCAGACATTATTATAGATAGTTTCATCCATAAATAGTTCAATAATAGCTATAACAGATACTTTTAAAAAATATAACTATAATAAATTAATGAAAAAATTTTAATAATATCTGATATCCAGTCCATTTAAAATTTTATGGATTATCTAAAAATATCTTTTAAAAGGTGACTTATTTGAGGGACGCCTGGGTGGCTCAGTTGTTAAGTGGCTGCCTTTGGCTCAGGTCATGGTCCCAGAGACCCAGAATTCAGCCCCGCATCGGGCTCCCTGCTCGGCAGGAAGCCTGCTTCTCCCTCTCTCACTCCCCCTGCTTGTGTTCCCTCTCTCGCTGTGTTTCTCTCTGTCAAATAAATAAATAAAATCTTTTTTAAAAAGTGACTTATTTGAATTAAGATCCAAATGAATTCAAAATTGATTTGATTGCAACATCCCTTCAGTTTCGGTCCATAATAGTCAGCTCCCTCTTCTCCCCCCAACCCTGCTTTACCTTTTTCTGATGGTATTTGTTTTTGGAAGAAATAAAATTATTTGCCCTCTAAATGTTCCACCTTCTGAATGTTACTGATTACATCATCCTTGGGATTCATTTAATGTCCTCTTTTATCATATTTCCTATGAACTGACATTCTGAGTCAGACACTGGATTAGTGTTGGGTTCATTTAGGTGTTGCTGTGTGCTTTTTACTGTGTTGCCAGAAACACACCATTATTTCATTATGGGGTGCAGTGCACTGAATGTTGAATTCTGTTATTCTTTTTGCATTTATTATCCGGACTTCTTCAACTAAGAATGTTCTTTCATCAGCTATTTGATTATGCTGAAGTACAGTTCAGAGGAAGGGCAGAATAATGTTAGATTCATTCTATTTTATCAGTTTTTAGAATAACAAGTTGGTGCATTTACTCTCTCCAAAGGGTGTGGATGATTTTTTTTTCTAGTGTGGTTATAAACCCCTGGAATTTTATATATTTGATGTATTTCATGCATTGCTGACATTATTCTCTCTGGTTTTCATGCTCATCCATCTTAGGTCAGTAGAGACACCTTCAATTTGACTTTTATGTCTTTTTTTTTGGTAAAATTTTAAATTGGCATATAAAATGCAAGCATCAAGGTGCACAAGTTATTGTACAATTTAGAGGATTTTTGCAAAATAAACACATGCATGGAAGCAGATGAAGAAACATTACCAGAGCCCTGGAAGCCCCTCTCCTGTCCTCTTGCTTATCCCTTGCCCCCTGCCTTTCAGGTTAATCACTATTGACTTTATTTTTTAAGATTTTATTTACTTATTTGAGAGAGAGCAAGTAAGAGAGTGCGTGAGCTAGGAGAGGGGCTGAGGGAGAAGGAGAAACCAGACTCCCCACTGAGCAGGGAGCCTGATATGGGCTCAATCCCTGCACCCTGGGATCCTGACCTGAGCTGAAGGCAGATGCTTAACGACTGAGCCACCCAGGCACCCCCATCCCTATTAACTTCTAACAACAAATACCATTTGCTGGTTCTTAAACTTTCAGGGAATAGATTTATACACTATGTGTTTTTATTATTTCTTTTGTCAAACATTGTTTCTATCATACATGCTGTTGTGTATAGCAATAGTTCATTCATTCTTATTGATTCATGGTATTCTTTTATGGGAATTTCTGATAATTTTTCATCTATTCTATAATTTATTTTAGGTTGTTACAAAAAGTGCTTCTCTTAACATAATTCGGTGAACAAATACAAACATTATTTTAAAAGATTTTATTTATTTATTTATTTATTTATTTAGCACAAGCAGGGAAGGGGGCGGGGTGGGGAGGGAGAGAGAAAGAGAATCTCAAGCAGACTCCCTGCTGAGCGTGGAGCCCAACGTAATGCTTGATTCCACACCCCTGAGATTGTGACATGAGGCGAAATCAGCTGAGGTAAAATCAAGAGCTGGATGCTTAACCGACTGAGCCACCCAGGCCCCAAGCATTCTATTTGTATGTATATATTGAGTATATATTTAGGAATGGAACTGTTAGATCTCAAGAGAGCCAAACAACTTTTTAAATGGTTGTACCAATTTATACTCCTACCTGTAGGGTATGAAAATTTCATTTGTTCACATCCTCCCAACAATAGGTATTTAATGTCTTTTTAATTATAGTAGTTCTGGTAGATAGTCAGTGGTGTATCACATTGGGGTTTTACTTTGCATTTCCTTGATGACTGATAAATTGAGCACTGTTTTGTATGTTTATTGGCTATTTGTAGAAATGGTTTTATATTGTCTGTTCAATTCTTTACCCATTTTCTATTCTATTATTGGTTTCCTTTCTTGTTGATTTGTACAAATTCTTACATTTTTGGCATTCAAGCCCTTTATTGTATATACTTATTGTGTATCTGTCTTCCATTCTGTGGCTTGCCTTTTTCCTCCCTTAACAATGTCTTTTGAAGAGAAGTTACTAATTCTAATAAAGCTTAGTTTATTAATTTGCTTACCTTTATAGCAAATTTAGAAGTATTGGCTTTTTAAGAAGTAATTGCTTACCTTAGAGAAATGTGGTGTTACCTACAACCTTTCATACTCATTTTTTCAATCTAGTGGGAGGAAGGCTTGTTATTTATGTTTTTCTAATATGGATACCAAGATGACTTCTTTCATCATTGCTTTTGTCATAAATCATGTGCTGATGTACATATATGTCCATTTCTCAACACTCTATTTTTGACCTATTTGTCTACCACTGTACTAGCACCAACCTCTCTTAATTGTTTAACTGTATAGTCGGTTATGATATAGTATATTCTTTTAGCTTTGTCCTTCATTTTCAAGACTGCCTTGACTAGTCCTTGCTATTCCATTTATATTTCCAAGTACATTTCAGTAACAGCTCATTCAATTTTTGTTTCATTAAAGCACAGATAACTTACTTATATACAAACTATTCTGCATTTTTATTTTTTTCATTTAGCTTATTTTGAAGACTTTCCTTGTTTCTTTTTTATCTGCTTACTACACCTTTGTTGGGTACTGCTAACACCTCTCTGGTCTAATCTTTCTCTTTTGAAAGTAATAGGGGGATCTACCTATTTAAGACATGAGTTGTTGAGGAAAGCGAATCTGAATATATCTACCACAAGTAATCCTGTAGAAACTACCATGAAAATGAGGTCATTTATATTTGATGAAGCTAACATGATTTGATTGGATTTTATCAGCCCCTGACTATGTGGTTTTAGGAATTCTTGTTTCTTTGTAAGAAAAGATATAGGAAACAAAAACAGGAATAAACAAAGGAATTTAGGTTAATTCAAATCTACATGACTGTTTAAAGCTCAGTATATAAACACAAATATTAATGCAAGACTTCAGAAACTTTTTTTTTTTAGGGATAGAGAATGTGTGCATGCACATATGCATGAGCAAACTGAGGGGGTGTGGCAGTGGGGGAGAGAGAGAATGTTAAGCAGCCTCCACACTCAGCATGGAGCCCAACAGGAAGCTTGATTCCATGACCCTAAGATCATGACCTGAGCTGAAATCAAGAGTCAGACACTTAACAGACTGAGCCACCAAGGTGCCTCCCAGAAATATATTCTTCATGGATTTGAGACAATTTAAAAGCCCATCCTAGAAGTAAATAGCCAGTTTAAACCCAATTCTATAGTAGTTGAACATCTGTTTCTAATTAGTTGGTTTTTACATGATCTTGTAAAAGTATATAAATAAATTACCTTAATAGAAGTAAGGTCATTTAATGCTGGAAATTTTTTACCCCCAAAAAGCAGTGCAATTAATTAGGATTATAAAAAAATTATAAAAAAATCAGCCCAGATATTTAATTTAAACCTCCTTGCTTTTGTCTGTTTTCATATTGCACCTACTCTACACAAGTTATGAAGAATGCTTCCCTTTCCACTCAGCTTACCAGACTCTATTGCAACATTCAAGTGCATTTTTTAAAAATATTTTATTTATTTATTTGACAGAGAGAAACACAGCGAGAGAGGGAACACAAGCAGGGGAAGTGAGAGAGGGAGAAGCAGGCTTCCCGCCGAGCAGGAAGCCGGATGTGAGGCTCGATCCCGGGTCTCCAGGATCATGACCTGAGCCGAAGGCAGTCGTTCAACCAACTGAGCCACCCAGGCGCCCCTCAAGTGCATTTCTAATCACACTGTCTCTCCACAACTCTGCCAGACTGAATGAAAGGGATGCCTTTTTTAATTGCCCAGCCAAAAGAGCCTATATTTTAAAGATAACCAAGACAGTATTTATAAACAGACTATGGGTGGCTTTTGCTCATTTTTAGAAATCAATAGAAGATCTCCAGGTTGATGACTGCTCTTATCTGAATGTTTATTCTACACCCTCCCAATCATATATTGAAAATCTAATACCCAAAGTGATGATATTAGAAGGTGGGGCCTTTGGAGGTTGATGATGTCATGAGGGTGGAGTCCTCATGAATGGGATTAGTGTTCTTATAAAAGAGGCCCCAGAGAGCTCTTAGCCTTTTCTGCCCGTTGAGGCCACCAGGAGAAGTTCGCAGGCTCCCAGTCTTCACCAGAACTCGGCTGTGCTGCCACCTGCCTTTGGACGTCTAGTCTCCAGAACTGTGAGGAATAAATCTCCATTGTTCATAAGCCACACAGTCTGTGCTTCTTTGTTAGAGCAGCTGGAATGGACTAAGACAATGTGTTTGGGTCATAACATTCTGTTTAAAAACTCCTCACATTGTAGGGACGCCTGGGTGGCTCAGTTGGTTGAGCGACTGCCTTCGGCTCGGGTCGTGATCCCGGAGACCCGGGATCGAGTCCCACGTCGGGCTCCCTGCTCGGCGGGAGGCCTGCTTCTCCCTCTCTCACTCCCCCTGCTTGAGTTCCCTCTCTCGCTGTGTTTCTCGCTGTCAAATGAATAAAATCAAAGAAAAAAAAAAAAAAAAAAAAAACTCCTCACATTGTAGAAGGAAAACCCTCTAAGAAAACACAACATATTTCAGTTTTGTTTGAACAGAAACAACCTCCCTACGGGTACTTCATATTCAAGATCTCATCATATTGTTTGGAAGTTTCATCTTAAACCAGGCGCTGGCATAGACTGGAGTTGCTCTGTACCCTGAGTGATTTCATATTGGTTTCATTATTATTTAGGGAAGGGCAAGACGATGGCTACCATTCAAAAAAACAGCTTTTATACTCACAGATTACAAGATGGAGGTGGGGCAGGGAGGGTCATGTGTGTCATACTATGGTGTAGGGGTGGGTATGTACACAATGGAAAGCACCGGGGTGAGAGAGGAGTCAGAGAGAGGGAGGTCAAACTCTGGGCAGGGGCCCTTATTGTGGTTTCCAAAGGAAGGAATGGGAAAGGCAGAATAGGCAGACTTAGGATTGGCCGGTTTGAGTACTTTCAGCAAGCTCTGGGGCATAGAGGCTGTCTCTAGCTGTCTTGGCACTTGACCCTGGGGTGATTAGTGCAGGTGAATAGTGGCCTAGAGTGCTGAAAGCGTGGGAAGGAATGTAGTTGGGGTCTGGGCTCTAGATTGGTTGGTTTGCATTTGAAAAACATTCTCACCAGATCCTGGGCAATCTTCTAGGATCAGCAAGGCCCACAGTCAAAGCATCAGAACACAGAAAATAGAAGACATAGCTAATACATTGCCCTGGTACAGAGTCCCCTCTTAGAGGAAGGAAGAGTCCTGGATACTTGAGGTTCTGGAAAAGAAAACCTTTGCCGCTACCTTGTTTTACTCAGTGTATTGGAGATAGCACCCAATGATACTGAAAGAATTCACTATGCAGTTTAACTTTTGTTCCCCCATAGCGTCTGAAATCATTAAAGAGTTTCTGTCATGGGCTTTCAGCTCTTTGTTGTCTTTGTGTCACACCTCATGTGGTCCCATGCAGGCATCACTCACCACTGCTAGGTCCTGGGCCAGTGGTCCACAAACTTTTAGTCAGGTGCCACAAATGAGAGCTCTTCTTCTTCATCTTCCTCCTCACTTTCCTCCTCATCTTCGTCTCTTCCCTCTGCATCTTCTACTTCATTACTCTGTCCTCTTTGGAGTTTATCTCCTTTGGGCACTCTTGAGTTTGTGAATCCATCTATATTCAGATCTTCCATTTTTCCATCCTGTGGGGATCAAAACAAGAGAAATCATTCAGGATAAACTGGCAGGCCCTTGTTTCAAATATGCCCCCCTAAGAAATAGGGGAGCTCACACTTCTTGGTCAGCGTGGCATTGGCGTAGGGCCTTGGATCTGTCAGAGGTCTCCTGACTTCTTCAGAACTGTCTTCCTCCTTCCTGCTGCCTGGGACAGAGAGCATTTATTCAATGCTAATCATTGTCCCATCCTCTATGGCCACCTTTCTGACCACACCCAGGGACTCCTGGGTGCTGGCTTCCCCACATGAACTTATTATCACTTTCAGCCTCCATGTTTTTGTTTTTTGGGGTTTTTGTTTTTGTTTTGGCTTTGCTTTGTTTTTTCTTCTCTGACCCAGTCCCTTTAGCTGTCCTGCAAACCAGAGGCTCTTTGTGGTGTTATAGAAGTATGAGTCATCAAAGAAATCAACTTCCAGACTCTCGTCTTCTTCCTTATTACAGACAGCCTCCCCAAAGCAGTGTCTGATGATTCAGGCCACAGCTATCAAAATGCTAGATCTAGGAGTGAGCTATATTCCCCCAGGGATAATCTGAGTCCACACCCATTTGCCTTTTTTTCCATCCTCAGACTTTGGTGGAGCATATAGGAACGCAGGGTGTGCTCTCTGCCTTTGTTGACTCTTTCCAGTAGCCTCCATAGATGATTATCCTCCAGGGGTGACAGAAATTTGGCAGCCCAGTTGGAGTGTGGGTCCTGTTCCTCATGGGATAGCTTCCTCCACATGAATGTGTCCAGGTTAAAGTCACGCGTGTCACAGTGAGAGATATGATCACTTGTACTTTCATGGAAAATACAAAAAGAGTTAGCTGCTTCTTCCAGGCTACAATCTGATGCCCATTCTGACTTAAAGTGTCCCTTGTTGATTTGCTTGGTCTCTGGCCTTGGTTGCCAAACAAAGGACCCAAAGATCTGTGTAGTGAATATGGTCAATTCATCTTTCTCAGGATGATTAGAGAAAAACACATCCAACATTGGTGAAGGTGGGGAATGTGCGTTTCTATGATCTGAGTGTTTTCGGATACGTCTGGAGGTGGGCTATCAGAGCTTCAGGGTCCCCTCCTTCCCCAGCTCTTGGACATTTTCTTCTTCATCTTAGTAGCCTTTTCTCTTTCTTGCCCATGATGTGGGTCTGAAACCAGACAGGGATCCCCAAGGAGGGAGCTGCTTATACAACCTGCTTTTAGAATTGGATCCTCACGGGGGCAGTACTGGTGACACATTTTTAAAGACAAACTAGAAAATTTGTCCCCGTCCTTCCCAATCATAAGCATTTAACAGTTTACTATTCACTTTGCTTGAGCTTAAAATTACCTCCAACTTTCCAATTTGCTTCAGAATATACAAGAACAAGCAATGTAAGTGCTTGTGTGAGCATGTGTGTACATATGTGTCTATGTGTCTTTGTGCAGTATTTATCCTATTGCCTGCATGATCTTTATACATTTCTTCTGTAATGAGCTATGCACTTCCACAGGGCAAAGCCTGCATGCACATGTCGTAACTATTCTGTGCGGTATCTACTGGCCACATATGTCCCTAATCAAAAAGCCTGGTAACAATGCAGATGACCATCTAGTCTGGATCTGAAGAATGAATGAACTCAGACAAGATATTTTAGGTTCAAGATGTTGGATTCTAGGCCATAATGAATTTATTTAAAACAGTGAAATGCCCCTTGACAGAAGACCTTTACCTTTGCATAATTACCCTCATAATCTATGGTCTTTCCTCTGATACTTTAAGCTCTTTGTATGAAAACGGCTAGGAATCCATTTGCTGGTGGTCGCTAAGAGATTGTTACCTGTCGATAGAAAATTTTTTTCTTATAAAATAACCTAGATGTTCTGGGCTTCTTTGCTGCGGCTCTATTTATCCTTGTGATGACTGTCAATACTTTTTTTTTTTTTTAGCATAATAACTTCTATTCTACTGGTATTCCGAAATAATCTATTTTTGCTGCTACTGCTGCTACTGTGTATCTCATAGATAGAAGCCGTGAGAATGCATTAAAATTGCATCACGGAAACAAATAATTAGATTACACTGGAGAGCAAGTCATTTCTCACAATAAAGTGCTATTATTTAATCATTCCATGCTTATCTCTAATTCCTTGTTTCCTTTTCTCACTCATTTTTGCCAAATGACTCTCTCTCTTTGGTACGTATTTATTAACATTGTATCTCTATTTTTTGTGACATCTGAATTCGGGAGCTGAGATATGTGTCTGAGATAAGCTATTTCTACTCTATTTCGCCACTCCAGCTTAGGGGAGGATTGTGTCAGACTAGCAATATAGAAAGTAAATTGAGTTAACCCTTCACCATTATATATATTCATGATAAACGTGGCTATGGAAGCCATGTCGCGCAGTTGTGGGTAATGCAGATCTCTGGAAGCGAACTTGCTGAGTGAAAGCGCACACTCATCTTTCCCCTGGCTTTACTGAAGTATAATTGATAGGCATACAATTATCATGTTGGTTTTTTTTAAAGATTTATTATTTATTTGAGAGAGACAGGGCAGGGGAGAGGGACAGAGGGAGGAGAGAGATAAGATTATTTATTTGACAGAAACACAGCAAGAGAGGGAACGCAATCAGGGGGAGTGAGAGAGGGAGAAGCAGGCTTCCTGCCAAGCAGGGAGGGAGCCCGATATGGGGCTCGATCCTGGGTCTCCAGGAT
The DNA here is from genome assembly GCA_004023965.1 of Spilogale gracilis. Classification (NCBI taxonomy): domain Eukaryota; kingdom Metazoa; phylum Chordata; class Mammalia; order Carnivora; family Mephitidae; genus Spilogale; species Spilogale gracilis. Next base: position 54,774 of record PITA01005155.1, on the reverse strand, counting down.
CATGACCTGAGCCGAAGGCAGTCGCTTAACCAACTGAGCCATCCAGGCGTCCCAAGGAGAGAGGTAATCTTAAGTAGACTCCATATTGAGCACAGAGTAGGACTCAGGGCTCGATCTCATGACCTTGAGATCATAGCCTGCGCCAAAACCAAGAGTCGGATACTCAACAGACTGGGCCACCAGGTGCCCCAAAGTCATGTTTTGATATATGTACACACTATGAAACGATTACCACAATCAAGATAATTAGCATATCCATCACCTGATATAGTAAGTGATGAGAACCCTTAAGATTAGTTTCAGCAAATTTCATGTAATACAGTAATATTAGCTATAATCCCCATGGCTGTACATTAGACCATCCTGCACAACTGAAACTTAGGGTGCAAGCATTTTAATTTATGTTATCTCCCTTTCCAATATTCAGTTGCTTTTGTCCTATCTTGTATTTTACTGATTACCAGCCCCTCTCACTCTGGTTTCAGGAATAAGCAGCTGCCCAGTTGCTCCTGTTTTCTAGCTAGATCATCGGAACTATAGCTCAAACGAATTGCCTACCATTTTTAAAAATATACTACCAGGATTAATCCCTAAATGTCTGAAGTACAACACTACCTCATTCTTATCACTAGGGGTATAAGTCTCCCAGGCACGGGTTGTTATCCCATATGCTCACCCCTTCCTGCCCTGCTGGGTTCATCCTTTGTGTCAGTCTCGCAGGCACCCTCTGGGCTCTCCCAGACTGTTCTACCCTGCTTTCTGGAACTCGTGGGCTGTCACGAAGCAAACTCTCTCATAAACTCAACCTGATCTCTGACTGCTCTTGAAACACCCGCCTCACGGGATACTGATTCCTCAATTCCTCTCCAGCCTTGCACAGAGAAGCCCTCTGGAATCTTGATCTCAAGCATGCTGTACTCCAATAAGCATTCTTTTTTTTAGAAAAAGACTTTATTTATCCATTTGAAAGAGAGAGCGAGCAAGCATGTTGGGGAGGGGTGGAGAAGCAGAGGGAGAGGGAAAAGCAGACTCCCTGCTGAGTGAGGGGGACTCCATCCCAGGATCCTGAGATCCAGGACCTGAGCCGATGAAGGCAGACATTTAATCACTGAGCCACCCACGCACACCCTCTGATAAACATTCTTGTTGTTCTTTCTCACTTGCAGTAGCTTCTTCCTTCTAGACTGCAATTCTTCTGCCAGGTTAAGGTCTCTAGTTTATGGACCCATCATTAAAGTCGCAAAATCTCATTAGTTCCCTCACCCCGTAGAACTCTCCAGATAAAAACCCAGGGCTGTTTAAACCCGCCCTCCCTCTGTTGTCCACAGAACTGCTTGAGGGAGCACTTCTGACCTTCCTGCCTTCTCTCAGCTCACATTTTTGCTTTCTTTCCTATTACCTTGTTCAAGATGTCTGTTTGTATCAAAAGCAAATCTCTCTAACATTTGGGGTTCCGCCCCTTGTTGCCTTCCTAAAGGCATCACTTTTGTAAGTATTTTCTGTTTCCTGCATCACCAATACTTGAAATTCTATTGAATGTCTCCCATAAGCACACAAAGCATAGTAACAATTTCTATCTTTAAAAAAAAACTTTTTAAATTTGATGTACCTTTTTAGAAAGTCATTTTATTCCTTTTCTTTGACACAAAATCTGCTTAAAAAGAGTTGTTCCTTCCCTCGCTTTGCAGTCTTTCTTTGACCCATTCTTCCCATGCAACCTCTCTAACAAAACTGCTTTTATGAAAGTGATTTTTTGGTGCCACATTCTGGCATTCTTTCTTTATGTTCATTTTATTTAGCTTCTCAGGGAACTTGAAATGATTCTCTGAATGTTACTCCCATTGAATTTAGTGATACCGCAGCTTGCTTTGTTTTGTTTTCCTTAACAAATTGGACCCTCATTTCCCTTCACCTTTGCTCACTCATTTATGAGCTCCAGGACAAAAGGCATGGACAAAGAGAACGGCAGTCCACAAGAGCTAAGCCATGTGAAGGACAGATATTAATATCCTACTGTTAAAGAGCCGAATAATGGCAGAAACTTTTTCATATCTGTTGATTGCCCTAGATAACCGGCCTCTAATATCGTATCCTTTCCCGAACTGCTCCCAATTTCCACAGCATGCCTTGAGGGGATTAGAATTCAGGCAGTTGGGTGGAATCTCTCACTATAATTTTTTAAGAGTTTTTATTTAAATTCCAGTTAGTTAACATACACTGTGATACCAGTTGTAGGTGTACAGTAGAGTGATTCAACAATTCCCTATACCGGGTGCTCATCATGACAAGGGCACTCCTCCAACCCCATCGCCTACTTCACCCAACCCCCACCTCACCCACATCCATTCTGAGGTGATCCCCATTCTGATTTTAGTTCTAATCACTTACTCTTTAAATATTTATTTATTTATATTAGAGAGAGCACAGTAGGAGAGGCAGAGGGAGAGGCAGAGAAAGAGGAAGACAGAATCTCAAGCAGACTCCCCAGTGAGCACAGAGCCCCATGCGGGACTCCATCCCAGGACCCCTGAGATCAGGACCTGAGCCGAAACCGAGAGTCAGACGCTTAAATGACTGAGCTAGCTAGATATCCCTAATCACTTTGTCTTTAAAATTATACTGACAGACTCTTCGCTGTCACTATAATTTAAACAATTAAGTGATTAAAGTTATGTCAAAACCAACAATGACTTGTTGCTAGAAAGAGAAAGAATAAGACAAATTGAAGAAATATTCATGAATAGAATTTATGGGGTATATTACCTGTTCCAAACTTAGTAGCTTATAATAACAGAGGTTTACTATCACGCAGTTTCTGAGGGCCAGGAATCTGGAAGCAGCTTAGTGGGGTGGCTCTGACGCATCATGTCTCAGAGGCCACGTTGTCAGCATGGTCCTGACCAGGTGGACAGATTAGTTAACAGAACTGGGAGGTGAACACTATGAGGGAAATGAAGAAAAACAAGCTCAGATTAGCTTTCTCTACACTGTGTTCTGTGGGATACTTGTCTCCTGTTCCTTCCAAAGAGAGTTTTGTGGTTAAATAAGAATGGGGAATACCTCAGAACTCAGCCCCGGGTCCTGGGTCCTGAGGCACAGGATCCATTTGACTTGGTTATTTCAGCATTTCCCCAACATTTTGACTAAGGGACCCTTTCTTTATTAATTTTACAGACACATTTTTAAAGGATTAATTTATTTATTGTTAGAGAGAGAGAGAGGGAGAGAGCACATGTATGTGCCCAAGTGGGAGGGGCAGAGCAGAAGGAGAGGGAGAGGAAAATCTCAAGTGGACTCCACGCTGAGTGCGGAACCCAGCACGGGGCTTGATCCCACGACCCTGAGATCATGACCTGAGCCGAAAGCAGGAATCAGTTGCTCAGCTGACTGTACCACCCAGGTGCCCCCAAGACACATCTTTTAACTGCTACCTCCAATGTCTCTTTCTGACCTAGATTTGATCATACCCCTTCATTATGGACAGCAATAGTGTCCTTAATTTAAGAATTTGGGAAGAAAGCAGAACTTTTAATTTTATCCTTTCAAACTTCATTTTTGTAATGTTTTAATATAAACAATACATCAATACAGTAAGTGCAAAATAAATAAATATGGATGGTGTACCTGCCACATTTCTTACAGTTAGAATCTCCTGGTGTACAGGATGAAGTGATCCTACTTCACATTAGTCAGGTTCCATGAATCTGAGTCTCCATGCTTTCCCTGCCCAACCTCTCCATGGGCTTGCCCACTAGTGTGCTGACCCATGGCAGAGAATTTGTTTAAATTCTATTGCATTTTCTAGGATCCTGTTCTCACCTGGAGTATCTGTTTGTCATTTTTTTTTAACGAGTTTTTTTTTGAGCAAATATCTATTTGAATCTGGCTGCACCAAATCCGAAGTGGTTAGCAGCACTTTATGGTCAGGACCTGGGGGAAGACTTTTATAGAGAAGAAGCAGAAACAAAGCTAGGGAGTGATCTGATTGGCTATAGCTTAAGTAGTCACATTCTCTTTCTCTTCGTTGTCTTTGAGGCTTTGTTACCTGTGAACTGGACTGGATCCTGAGCTCTTCTAGTTTCTTCAAATATCTGTCTATGACTCATCAGATTAACGTTTCCCGTATTTTCCCAGCCTTCTGAGGTGGAATCACTGACAACAAAGACTGCCCTTGAACCTCACTGGAAGGGACCACACTGGGTCTTCCTTGATTTCCAGTTGGCAGCCAGACTTAGGGCCTTGAATGTTGGGTCCATATCTCTTGATTTCAAAAAGCTTCTGCACACTCTTGGAACTGCCCACCCCCTGGAGATCCAAAATGCTGTTTGCTTATGAGCACCCATCTCAAGGATTCCTTCAGCATTGAGGTTTCTCTCCATTTAGTGTTCCTAGTGTGTGCCAACACCTGAATCATGAAGAGGGTCCATGGTCCTTTATCTGTAGTTCTGAAGCCCCACAGCTCTCAGATGGAAAGTCTGTTTTGTTTTGTTGGTCTTATTTCCCTCTATAGCAATATAATATTAGCAATCATAAGTAATGACTCAAATATTTTGGTATAAACTGAAGATGGCAGAGAGGTTGATGATAGTTTTGCATGATGAGAGAATTATATCATACAATTTGATAAGATTCCAGATGTAAAAGAAATAATGAGAGAACAGATAGTACCATCATAATTGATTAAAACAGAAACCTGGGATGGGCATTAGAATTGACCTAATTCAGCATCCCGAGGGGAAAGTTTTAAAACCTCATTTGGAGAGACACCCTATTTGAACCGACATGAGACCATTCATGTGTTTTAAAATCCCTCTAAATGTATCTATTCATACATTTTGCTGCAGAATATCAATTGTTTGATTACACCATACCACCCCAGACCCGACTAGGTATACATACTATATTGTCTTTCTGAAACTTGAAACTTTCCAAGAAAAATCTGTCTGGCCCCAAATATTTAGGAAAAGGAGTCTGTGAAATCTTATGATCGATAGTGATCAAGTATTATAAATGCTTGCAGACATACCATATCTGTCCTTCCAGTACAGGCCTGCAAAACCAGCAGGTCAGTGGTTTACCAAAGAAGTAACCCAGACTCAGGGACCGTCTGATTTTCTCCAGTCTATGGTTCCAGATGCAGATGGGGCAGACATTAGATCCAGACCATTTGGCTCCAGATTGTTCCATGGTGCCATAACCCCAGTTGTACAGTGTTTGTTGCATAATCACATAGATTGTTAGCCTCTTGTTAACAGGGATGCTGCTTTTCTTTTTTCCTCCAAGACTGAGTCCATGGTTAGCATTGCCCTTAGCGTAGTGTGGAAACAAGCCTTTCATGAAAGGTACAATGTACACCATAGCAGTACTTTAAAAAGTCTAACTTAAAAGAATTCACCTGAGACCTTGGGAACAGATGAATCTCTGGTTCAGTTCCAGATCTGCAATTTACAGTCACATTTATCTTGAGCAAGTTATTTAGTTTCTCTGTGCTTTGGTTTTTCTTATCTGTAGAAATGAAAGAAACTATGAAAGTCTTAAAAAAGGGAATTAGAACAATTGAAGGAGAAAATCCACAGAATACACTTAACACACATTCACAAATGGTTATTATAAGGAAAAAAAAAGCACCCCCACTGATGAATTCAACTGATGACAATTGAATTCCTACAACTGGAAACCTGAGATCGATCTATAATGATTTCACTGCAGAAGGATTCACTGTTCTATGAGAACAATCTTTTCACTTTGTTCATTGAACATTTTACTTCTTTTTGGCAGCATTAACTAACTGAGGATCTTCGTGGACAGCCTAGGAATTAACATTTCTGTTGTTAAAAGATCCTAAGGTGGAGCGATGCTCATTTCTTCACATCTTCCCCACTTCCTCATTCCTCCTCTCACCCGCTTTCTCATCCCCTCCTCAAACTGAGGTAACTTGGGGAGCCTGAGGAGAAATCTAAAAGGAAGGGAAAAGGAAGGGTCAAAGGAAAACAGAAGGGAGAAGGCAGGCAGGTTGGAGAATCAGCCGGGGCTCTGCCAGGTGCCCTGCACGACTCTCTGTGTTGACCATCAGCCTGCAGCCCCTCTTTACTGCCCTCCACTGTGACCAGTGGACCATCCAGGGCTGCTGCAGACACAGGCTGCCTTCTGAGCACGCGGGCTGGGGTAGGGGTGGATGGGGAGGGTGGGAAAGGACTCTTCCTTGTTTTCCCTTGGTTGCAACCAGCCCCCATTTCTCCTGTTCTAGTTCCTAATGGACATGGCCCTGGGGCTTTATTCAGCCTAAAACATGGAAAGCCACTCTATTTTTGAAGCTGTATTTCCCCACTGATTTTTAGTCTGCAATGTCTAGGGTATTTGGGACCTCAGAGCGTGACAGCCATTTCCAGGTTTGTTGTTAACCTTATTCCAAATGATATTCTCTTTCTGCCCTCCCTCGCCCTAAGCATGTTCTTACACTGGTCTCTTTGCCTCCTGCCAAAGCTTTCTTCTCCAGAATCCTCTTTCCTTTTTGCTCAGTGCATCCCTGAACTGTCAGGGAGAGAGAGGGAAGGAGGGAGGGAAAGAAGGAGGGAGAGAAAAAGAGAGACAGAAAGAGAGAGAGAAGTGAGTGAGAAAGCCCAGGCTGTTATGACTTACCAAGGATTTTTGTCAAAGATGAAAGTATCCAAATGTACCAGACAGAAATGGAAAATGGTGTTTTAAAGTGGGAACACATGTTTTATTTTAGAAAAATAAAGATTGCAGAGGATTGTTTTCTTCTGTTGCATTCTCTCCCCTCCTCCTGACTTTTAGTTGGAAGCAACACAGAATAACCAGGAAGGATCTACTTCTCACTACTACTTGCAGCTACTATTACTACTACTACCACTACTACTACTACTACTACTTTATGCTCTATGTTATCTTTCTGAAGCTTGACTAATTCAGAATTCCAAAACAAATCTGGCCCCAGATATTAGGATACCTTCACTGCCACCATCCACTCCAGACTTGATGATTCCAATACCCTCCTAACTGGTTTCCCTCCTTCCACCCTTGCTGCCCTCCAGTTTATTCTGAACTGCAGAGCTAGAGTGACAGTTAAAATCTAACTCAATTCAAGCCCCTCCTCTGCTCAAAGCCCTCCAGTAGGGTTTCCTAGGCCCATAGAGCCCTCCATGACCTGCCCCTGCCATCCTGACATCATCCCATTGGCTTCTTTGCTGTTCCCTGAACAGACCTGGGATCTACATTGTACTTCTGCCTCAGGGCCTTGGCACTTTCTCTTTCCTGTATCTGTTATGCTTTTCCTTCAGATTACTGAAGTCTAGCTCCCTCACATAGGTCAGTCTTTACTCTGCCTTCTAGGTGATGCTTTTACTGACAACCTTTTCTACATTATATCTTCCTCCAAATTTTCCTTGTCCTTCCTCTTTAGCAGTTAAAAATTATCCTAGGGGACTCAGTCATTAAGTGTCTGCCTTCAGCTCAGGTCATGATCCTGGAGTCCCGGGGTAGAGCCCCACGTCGGTTGGTCGGGATCCTTGCTCGGCAGGTGGCCTACTTCTCCCTCTCTCACTCCTCCTGCTTGTGTTCCCTCTCTAGCTGTGTTTCTCTCTGTCAAATAAATAAATAAATGTAATCTTAAAAAAATTATCCTAGGGATAAAAGTGTTTTTTTTTTTTCCTCTTTGGACAACAGGAAAATTTGCCTTGTATATCTTTGGCCAGTAGTTTGAAATTATGCTTTGTAGGAATTTTAAATGGTAATCTCATTCACATTTAAGAATCAGCACTGAACAGGACACCTGAGTGGCTCAACTGGTTAAGCCTTTGCCTTTGACTCAAGTCATGATTCCAGGGTCTTGGGATCAAGTCCGACATTGGGCTCTCTGCCCAGCGGGGAGCCTGCTTCTCTCCTGCTTATGCTCTCTCTCTTTCTTTCTCTCACTCTCTATCAAATAAATAAATAAAATCTTAAAAAAAATCAGCGCTGAAGTACGGATACCATGCTATTACACATGAACTCATATCTCAAGGTTAAAAGTAAAATGAATATATATCTATATATATATCATTTTTGTTGTTTTAAGATTCTATTCTAGGATCTTTGTCAATTATTCTGCATCTCAGAATTCAGGAGAAATTCATTTGTAATTATTTCTCATTTATCCAACAGGGTGGGCTATGTGCTCAAGCTTTTGTTCGTGTGGAAATGGAGGATGTGAATGATAATGAACCTGTCTTTAACCCATCAACGTATGTGGTGAGCATTAGTGGCCAGACCCAACCAGGCACTGAGATCCTCAATGTTCTTGCCACAGACCTGGATTCGGGGATATATGGAATGGTGGCTTATGAGCTCATTCCCGGAGACCTGTCGTCCCTTTTTACCATCGATTCCACCACGGGTATGTGCTCTCAGACCAGTTTTCCTCTGAAATCAGCAGAAATTACAGCCAGAAAAATTGGCAAAAGTGAATTTTTTATTAGCAGGAATGTTGCGAGACTTACTTTACCTTCTGGAAGGTGGCAAGGTGTATTTTAAATCCCAAGGCTTTGGGGTTTTGCATGAAGCCTGGATCTGAGTTTGAGCCTTGTTTCTACCAGTCTTATCATCTTTATTTGACTCAATCTCTTCACCTTAAAAGTAGCGCTGTCAATCCTGTGTTGCAAGGTTTTGAGGACTAGAGGCAGTAAGCCATGAGAAACAGCTGGCTGATGGTATTTATTTGCAAATGTTTGTTCACTCTGTTCATATGATGTCATCATTTGAGGGTGATTTCCATGATTTCAGTGTATTAATAGATAATTTAGTGCAGAGAGCACCGTGTGGACATTCAGAGTGAATCCCTTTCTTGTACCAGCCCTGATTCCCTAGTCTCCTTGGGTCTTCATTTCCTTGTTTTTCAAATGATACCTCAAGCTCCTTTTAATTCTGTAATATGCTGATTGCATACCTACCAAAGAAGTCCAGTGTATAAACTGAGTCTTGTTGAAATATAAGAGGTTTTCATCCCCTTCTTATTGGTTTATTGTTAGCAAAGTAATGTCTGAAATAGTTGACTGCAGGAAAATCTAAAATTTCAAGTATATAATATTACATTATAATACTTTTGAGATATTGGAGATGTTCTGGTCCCAAATGGTGCTGCAAAAAATAAGCAAAACCTGTTTTTTTCTTTAACATTTCTCCTTCTTTTAAAAAAATTTAATTACATTTTGCTTTATTATACTAAGAACACTTAACATGAGCTCTGTAGTCTTAACAAATCTGTAAGTATACAGTGTGTTATTGCTGTCTACAGGTACAATGTAAAGCCAATCTCTAGAGCTTATTCATCTTGCTTAACGGAAACTTCATTGTTGCAAACGGAAACCTCTTGCAACCCCATTCTACTCTTTGATTTTATGATTTTGACTATTTCAGAGATCTCATGTAAGTGGAATAATGTATTTGTGCTTCTGTGACTGGCTTCTTTCACTCAACATAATATCTCTCAGGTTCATCCATACTGTTGCATTTTGCAGGATTGCCTTCTGTTTTGAGGCCAAATACTATTCCATTGTATGTACGTGCCACATTTTCTTTATCCGTTCCTCTGTTGATGGGCATTTATGTCGTTTTTACGGCATGGCTGTCATGAAACCTGGGAGTGCAGATTGCTCTTTGACATTTTATTTCTTCTCAAAGAACCTGACCTGAGAATGGGTGGAATGCATTTCCTTTGTGATGAGGATAGTGCCAGGTGCGGCAATAGACATTTCCTGTACATCACCTTTATTGGATCTTTACAATACCCTCTACAACAACTGTATTCACTAGCAACAAACAAAAACTTACACAGCGAATCTAATCTACCATGTTAGTTTGACTTCTCACCCCGCCCCGGTAGGTGGAGAGTCATTGCTTCTTGCTTGGAAGGTGTACTTTCATCTGCAGTGTGTGACTGGCTGAGGGATTTGTTGTTTCCAATGGCAGTCTTAATAAGGCAGAATTTTCCTTGCTCAAAATAATCCACTGACATGGTCCTTTAACATTTCAAAGATCAGAAGAAAATACTTTTTTTTTTTTTTTAAGGAAATTAGTTTGCTTATCTTGGCTTTTTCAAAAGCCATCTAAACTCCTTGTCAAATTGTCAGGCCCTCTAGGACACTAACATTGCCAAAAATATATAGGTCAGCCAGTAATCAGGGCATAGGATCTAAAAACATTTAGTAGATTGTTTTTAAAAGACATCAACATGCTCATTGTCTAGTTTTCCCTGGAAGGGCTTGAAGAATGAGCTGTACTGTGTTCTGTTTTTAGAAGAGATCTCTTGCATTGCACTGGCTTCAGGAAGCCACAGGCTTTCATTCCTGGCAGGGGCTGTAAGACAAATGCCATTGTTAATCAAGGAGAACGCTTTACATGGGTCATTATCTAGGAAAGTATCACAGTGGGGTTTTTTTTGTTTTGTTTTGTTTTGTTTTGTTTTTTAAAGCAAAGACCAAATTCGTAATGGAAGTAACCTTAGGTTATTATTGTTGGCAATTTTAATGCCGGTTCATTTAGATTGAAGACGTTTTCTAACAGTGTTCAGAATTTGGTTGTGCTTAATCACAACTCATGAGAAATTCATGAGGCCCCGTAATGCTTTACTTTACCTTTAGTAGAGAATTAACATCACAACAAGCTATGGGGAAAAGTTGCCTAGCAAACAGCCGGTCTCCAGTTTGAACAGTTGAATTCAAGTTCATCTGCTGGCTGACCGCAGCTCTGAATACATTTTCTATATCATACATAATAGTAAGGCTTCTAGGCCATGCCAAAAAAAGCCAATTGAATTGTTGATGCTCTCGAAGTGTAGAACAAGAAGCCATACTGGAATATGGTTTTCCTTTTCTGGATCTGTTGTTTTGTTGTTTCTGTAACCTATATAAAGTAGCCTTTCTTGCTTCTGCTGGAAGATCTATCTTTACTGAGGCTGCCAATGTCAAAAAATTACTTTTATCTGGGCGCCTGGGTGGCTCGGTCATTAAGCGTCTGCCTTCGGTTCAGGCATGATACTGAAGTCCCGGGATCTAACCCCGCATCAGGCTCCCTGCTCAGAGGGAAGCCTGCTTCTCCCTCTCCCACTCCCCCTCTTGTGTTCCCTCTCTCGCTGTGTTTCTCTCTGCCAAATGAATAAATAAAATCCAAAAAAGAAAGAAATTGCTTTGTATCAATATGTATTTGTAGAATGAATGGATAAATGACATTTAGAAATAATTGAAAAGTGATTTAAGTCCTTATTACATATTCTTAAGAAACTGCAAGGGAGCGTCATTTGATAACACAAAGCAAAATTTCATTTAAAATCTTTCCACTTCACAGTGTGGTACATAATGCTATGGCTCACCGCCACTTTTCCTCACAATTCTTCCAGACTCTTTCCACCTAGCTAGCACTTTTCTAGATATATATACTAGGTATACTAAATATATTTGCATTTATATATGGTCACATAATTCTGTAGATGTGTCACTATAGTTTTATATTATGTGAGAATATTGAGGGGTGCCTGGGTGGCTCAGTTGGTTAAGCGACTGCCTTCGGCTCAGGTCATGATCCTGGAGACCTGGGATCGAGCCCCATATCGGGCTCTCTGCTCGGCGGGAAGCCTGCTTCTCCATCTCTCACTCCCCCTGCTTGTGTTCCCTCTCTGGCTGTGTTTCTCTCTGTCAAATAAATAAAATCTTAAAAAAAAAAAAAAGAATATTGAGAATCGATGAGCTAATTTACACATTGTCACTTCTTTGCAAATTATTCTAAGAATCTATCTTAAAGACATTTATTCACTTGCTCACTGGTTCATTCATCCTTTCATTTTGATGCTTCCTCTTTCAGACATGCTGTTTTCTAAGCTTATACACATTGTGCTCTAGGCTCATGTTTTTCTGAAGCCAAGAGATTGCCCATTGATCTTTATGTGCCACAATCAAGACTCATGCTTTAAAAATAGAGCACTTTGACTTTCTGTGTTCCTCTGGTAAGAAAAATGTTTTGGAGAAACTGGAAGGGGGTGTGGTGATGTCATGGTTGTTTTCTCTTGCGGGTTTATCTTCCTGTTCTGTTTCTGGTTTTCTAAGTTTGTTGTTCGTTCAAAGAATATTTTTATAAAATGTGCTTAGACACCAGGAGAGAGATATTGAACTGAGCCTTCATCTCTCTTATTCTCCATTGGTTGGGTTCCTTTGATGTGGGCACAAGGCAGACCACACTGTTTTGACTTTTAAAAGAAGGAAACACAAGAGTCACATTTATTAAGAGCTCTTTTTATGTTTTTAATCCCATTTTATGAATTGCGTGTAGATATTTTTTCTTACGTTGTTTGAAGTGTTCTCTTTAGTAGCATGAAAAGAGTAGTTTTTTAGCTTTTGTGTTTGTCTTATTTATTTAGTACTTTTACACTGAAGCAACTGTTACTGCTAACTCAGATTATTTTAAAGCATCAGATTTCAGACATTTGTGTTGGTCATTTACAGTAACCCACTACCTCTTTTGCTCGGACTACTTTTGGTAAAATTCTTCTGGTTTACCTCTCTTTATAGAAGCAAATTAATGATATAAAGAAAAGTCAATTAAAGTTCTAAAGAGTGGAGCTTATCTATTCAAGGCAGAAAATGGAAGAAAGTTCATCTTTTCAAGACATATTTATTAATTACCTGTTATGTATCAGGCACTGTTTGAACTCTTTGATATACATCAGTCAGTAAGACAGATAAAAATCCCCATTCTCATAGAACTTACAACGGAAGCTTATGTTGCCTTGCCTATTGTTTGTTCTGTTTAGTTGTGGTGTACACAAAATCCAAGTTTAGCATTACAGAAGAACAAGTAATTAAAAGGGTAACTGAGTGAGTTAAATGCAGCTATGCCTCCTTGTTTGGTTGTGATCTTTTGTTTGTACAGGGTGCGTGGATTTTAACGTGGGCTGTGAGTAATATAGTACAGACTCTGTTTTTCTTTATTTCAAGGGCAGATCTTTTTGTAATGTTAGTTTTAAGCTCACATTTCATATCATGTAATGATTCTCATAATTCTTCATGATTGCCACTTTCCTACATTTAGAACATTCTGATATGTAGCTAATAAATTAAAACCACATCTCATTCCATAAGGGATGTGAGCCTACTCATGCCAAAAAAATAAATAAATAATGACTTCCTTTTATTTGTAAAATGGAGACTAAAATTAATCACAAACACCTAATCAGTATGTGTTGCTTTTGTAGGAAACAAAAGCGTATTAGAGAGTGTTCTTATTAATTTTTCCAGTATAAGATCACAGATTCTTGGGAACCTTACAATTCAGCTCCCTTATTTAGTGGAGGAAGAAATTGAGACTGAAAGGGATTCAGTGATTTGCCTAAGGATACATAGTGAGTAAATGACAGAATCAGACTTAAACCCTCTCCTGGACCCATCATCTGTCCCTTATTGCCCTGTATTGGATAATAACACCTTTCAATATCTTCCCCATATAATGTCTATTTGAGACTTACTTCAACTTATGGCATAAGCAAAGTAGCTGCTTTTGTGTCCATCTACAAATTAAGAGAATAAAGACCCTCAGAGTCTTAGTGACTTGCTGAGGGACAAAGTAAGAAACCTGACACTTGAATTTACTTCCTGGACTTCCCTTTTAAGGCCCTTTTCATTATTGTGTTTTTTTTCCCTTTAAAACAAACACAAAGCTAAGATAAATAGAGGTTTCATTGTCTCAACTAAATAAGATAGGAAAATGATCTTTCATTGTGGCTTCTTGTAAAAACCTATTTGAAATACCAAATTATTTCCTGACTTATGGGCTCTTTTCAGTTGACTACATAGAATTCAGTGGAATTTTTCAAAATGGTGTGTTTTTCTTATGAATCCTTTTCATTGTCATTACGAGACAAAATTTTCAGCTCGTTCCTTTCCTTTTTGCCACTCCAACTTAGTGACGCACATTTGTGTATGAAATAAATAGCATAATGTCACCTATTTATTTAAAGATTTTATTTATTTATCTGACAGAGAGAAACACAGCTAAAGAGGGAACACAAGCAGGGGGAGTGAGAGAGGGAGAAGCAGGCTTCCCGCTGAGCAGGGAGCCCGATGCGGGGCTCAATCTTGGAACTGCGGGATCATGACCTGAGCCAAAGGCAGACACTTAATGACTGAGCCACCCAGGTGCCCCTAATGTCACCTATGTATTGAATAAGTTTCTATATTCTCACAAACTGGATATAGGAAAGGCATCATAAATACCAATAACCAAGAAGATATTGATATTGACATCCCATAGTTTTTGGTCTGTCTCTGTTTTTGAGAAAACCATACTTATAGATTCTATGTTTGGTGATGGTCATAATTTTGTGCTTGTTTGTTTGTTTGAAGTAGGCCCCGCACCCAACACAGACCCTAGTGCAGGGCTTGAACTCAAGACCCCGAGATCAAGACTTGAGCTGAGATCAAGAGCTGGATGCTCAACCAACTGAGCTATTGAGACGCTCCTTGTACTTGTTTTGTTCTTAATTATCCCATAGTTTCTAAGTCCAGTAATGACCCACAGATTATTTTCTGACTATGAATGACTATGATGAGCTAAGAACATCTCATCTTTTTTTTTTTTTAAGATTTTATTTATTTGACAGAGAGAAACACAGATAGAGAGGGAACACAAGCAGGGGGAGTGAGAGAGGGAGAAGCAGGCTTCCCACCGAGCAGGCAGCCCGATGTGAGTGGGACTCGATCCCGGGTCTCCAGGATCATGACCTGAGCCGAAGGCAGTCGCTTAACCAACTGAGCCACCCAGGTGACCCAAGAACATCTCATCTTTTTCAGGAGATTGGATTTTGAAAGTCACTATTGCTTAATTAGTAGAATTATGTGTATGTTAGATTTTAATTAAGAGAGGACCTTTGCCTTTAAGTTATTTTATTAGTCTATTAATCAAAAAATATTTTATCCCAACACTTTCCTCTATTTAAATAAGGAGTGACAAGATAAAGGCATGGCCAAACATTATCACACATTTTAATTGGTATGTATAAATCCAAACACTCAGTAATTCAAGCATAAAATAACCAGAGCTCATGAACAGCCAGTGAATGAATCAACTTCTGTTTTTTAAAGTTAAAGTTTGTCCTCTGCATTGGAGGGTAATGATAATTTGTAAGTGTCATAAAAAAACGAGAGCCAAGTAATAACTGTGCTTTAAAATATGAAAACACAAATCCATAAATACTAAGCTGACAAATATACAGGCAAATGGAGTTACTCATTTCATTGACCATCTTGTTATTCATTACATATATAAATATGCATATTTATAAGTAAAATATATATTATAGAGCTATATATAATATTTTCTGGTCCCTCCACTTTTTTAAAAAAAGATTCATTTATTTATTTGAGAGAGAGAGAGAACATGCAACTGATGGGGAGGGGCAGAAGGAGAGGGAGAGAGTTTCAAGCAGAATTTAAGCAGAGCTTGACTCTGGATTTGATCTCATGATTCTGAAATCATGACCTGAGCCAAACCTAGAGTCAGGTGCTTAACAGACTGCTCCACCCAGATGCTCCTTGTCCCTCAACTTTTAATAGACACCTCAGTTTATTGAAAAATGTTAGATTCAGAAAGACCTAAGCATGAGACAGGAATTCATTAAAATCCTAGAGGAGATCTCAGGCAGTAACCTCTTCGACTTTGGCTCCAACCACTTCTTGCAAGACATGTCTCTAAAAACAAGGGAAACAAAAACAAAAATGAAATATTGAGACTTTGTCAAGATAAAATCCTTCCTCACCACAAGGGAAAGAGTCAACAAAACTAAAAGGAAACCTGGGAGAAGATATTTACAAATGACCTATCAGATAAAGGGCAGGTATCCAAGATCTATAAAGAACTTATATCTAACTCAACACACCCACACCAAATAATAATCCAGTCAAGAAATGGACAGAAGACATGAGAGACACTTTTCAAAGAAGACATACAAATGGGCAACAGACACATGTTCCATGTCACTTGTCATCAGGGAAATGCAAATCGAAGCCATGATGATATACCATCTTATACCAGTTAGAATGACAAAAATTAACAAAACAGGAAACAACAAATGTTGGCGAGAATGTGGAGAGAAGGGAACCCTCTTATACTATGGTGGAAATGCAAGCCTGATACAGCCACTCTGGAAAACAGTATGGAGTTTCCTCAAGGTGTTAAAAATAGAGTTACCTTATGACCCAGGAATTGCACTACTGGATATTTACCCCAAAGATTTGGATGTAGTGAAAAAAAGAGGCATCTGAACCCCAACATTCATAGCAGCACTATCCGCCATAGCCAGACTATGGAAAAAGCTGAGATGTCCATCGACAAGTGAATGGATGAAGAAGATGTGGTTTATATATACAATGGACTATTACTCAGCCATCAGAAAGGATGAATACCTGCTATTAACATTGACATGAATGGAACTGGAGGGTATTATGCTAAGTGAAATAAGTCAATCAGAGAAAGAAAATTATCATATGGTTTCACTCATATGTGGAATATAAAAAATAGGGCAGAGGATCAAAGGTAAGGAAGGGAAAAAAAGATGGGAAGAAATGAGAGAGGAAGACAAACCATGAGAGACTCTTGACTCTGGGAAACAAACTGAGGGTTACAGAAGGAGAGGTGGATGAGAAGATGCGGTAACTGGGTGATGGGCATTAAAGAGGGCACCTGATGTGATGAACACTGGGTGTTTCATGCAGCTGATGAATTATTGAACACTACCTCTGAAACTATTGATGTACTATATGTTGAACATAATACCCTCCAGTTCCATTCATGTCGATGTTAATAAAAAAGAAGGACTTTAAAAGCATGACAGAGAAGTTCAAACTTGATTATAACAGGGAAAAAGGAATGCATGAGGCTTTTGAGCACCTGTCATGGTGACGTTTAAGGAAATTTACCCTGGGAATGGTATGCTAGGTAGATTATTGAACAGAGAAATTTAAACAAGGAATATATATTAATTAACAAGTTCTATACAATAATATATTATTGTATTAATCTAGGGGTAAACTAATGAGGTTTTACTAAGGAAATAGACATATAGAAAGGAAGGAACTAACTTGAGGATATTTTAAGAGGAAAATAATATAGAAATGGTGACTAATTTGATTTATTAATGGAAGAGGCTGAGTCATACATAATTTTAACTAAATGATGATATGACTCATGCCAAATTGACAAATGCTCCGGGGAACAAACGCCACCTAGAAAAAGGAATAGACCTTAATTCAGGTGAGAAGGCATGGGGAGACACTAGAATAAAGAAACCAATGAAGCCATAAGAACATAGGAACATTTTGATGAAAATCATATACAGCAGTAGTTTCCAAACATTGTAAAATATAGAAGAATTACTGGTGGAGATGGTTGAAAATGCAATTCCAAAATCCTTCCCCACATATACAGATCAGCATATCTAAGAGCCTGAAATGTTTGTTTTTATTTTTATTTTTATTTTTATTTATTTATTTTTTAAAAAGATTTTATTTATTTGACAGAGAGAAACACAGCGAGAGAAGAAACACAAGCAGGGGGAGTGAGAGAGGGAGAAGCAGGCTTCCCACTGAGCAGGGAGCCCAATGTGGGACTCGATCCCGGGTCTCCGGGATCATGACCTGAGCCGAAGGCAGTCGCTTAACCAACTGAGCCACCCAGGCGCCCCTGAAATGTTTGTTTTTAGAAGTAGCCCAGGTGATTCTGACACAAGTGGCAAGAGGGTCCCTTTTGAGACCCTGTGGAGAATGAAACAAAGAGCCTAGAACTTAGTAGAGAAATCTTAGACACCTGAGGAGGGCAGATCACTGTTGAAATCCAAGGAATTGGCAGACGAACAAACCAGGCAACACTGTAATGTAGCCAAAGGCAGGAATCCAAGAGCAATCTAGGAGCAGGTAGGTTACAGGGGTCAAGGAGCTTGAGGAAGGAAGTGACTTCCCTTGCTCGTCTCTCATCCGGGGCTGGGGGTCGCTGAATACTAGGTGATTCTCACCAGAGATAATATGCTTTTAAAATAGCAGTGTGACCATAGTACAAATAGTTATTTTATTAGATTTCACAATTTACTTTATGTTATTGTGGTACGTTTTCCTAGTAGTTTGAGTATTTATAACATTAGTTTTGTTTGTATCTTGGGCATCACATGTTCAGTTTTACATAGATAATTTCTATAAAGCATGATCTAACTTTAGCAATTCATTAATCGAATACAGGTGTCCTAAATATATTCATTTGATGGCTCTAAAATTTCCATTGATACGTATCCTTGAACCTTTTTATATAATAAGAATGCCATGTTTAGAGAAGAGTTTTGGGCAGTTATTTTTCAGGACACACCTTTTAATGTCCAGTCTAATTCTTCACTATTGTATCTGCTTCCTATATAGGAAGGTAGTATATATATTTTTATAACAAACATATCTTCTTTTCCTGGATATTTTAATATTTTAATACATATATTTCTAATTACAAAGTTAATATATTTTCTTAGTCCTTTCAGGCTGCTCTAACAGAACACCAAAGACTGGGCGACTTAATAACAGAAATTTATTTCCCACAGTTCTGGAAGCTGTAAGTCTGAGGTCAAAGTCTTGGCCAATTTTATTCCTGGTGAGAGCTCTTCCTGGCTTATGGACAGTTGCCTCCTCTCTATTTTCACGGAGTAGAGAGAAAGTGAGCTCCCTGATGTCTCCTTCTATGAGGACACTAATCTTATAAGATCAGGGCTCCACCCCATGACACCATTTAACCTTAATTACTTACTCCAGATGCAGCCATACTGGGGGTCAGGACTGCAACATAGGAATATTTAAGGACAGAAATTCAGTCCATAGCACATATGCCCATTTGAACTATAGGAATAGAAGATGTAGAAAATTAACTGTCCCATAATCTCAACCCATTGGAGATGACCTCTCTTAATCACTGTTCATATCCTTCCATGCCTTCCAGCATTCATATTCTTCTGTGTGTG
Organism: Spilogale gracilis; assembly: GCA_004023965.1. Taxonomy (NCBI): domain Eukaryota; kingdom Metazoa; phylum Chordata; class Mammalia; order Carnivora; family Mephitidae; genus Spilogale; species Spilogale gracilis. The sequence continues at coordinate 35,747 of PITA01005155.1, read as the reverse complement.
TGTGTAGGGGGGTGAGGTACAAATAACGTATATGTTAGTATTTATGATTATACTCTACATATTTTTCTGTATTTTCCCATATAAAATGTAGCATGTAAAATCTTTCTAGATGAAAACGTGTATATTTATTCTTTGTAGATGTTACATAAATATTCTATTGTATTAATCTACCACAATGGATTGAACATTCATTTTTTTTTCTTATGCTGTTTCTTTAAAGGGGGGGGGCTCCGTTTACTCTCACCCTTCCACCTCTCCCAGATCCCAGCCCAGCCCACTCATTTTTTTTAAATTCCAGGCTAAGTTCCACTGGTTATAAAAATGCATGAAATTTAGCTCCTCTGGTTTTCAAAGCCAAATGTTGTGAGGATTTATCCTCCCCATGTGAGAGGGTCTATTTCTCTGCCCTCTCCTTGCCATCACTGTCCCTCCCTTCTGCACACAGTTCATGAGTCTGTTTAGTTCTAGGTCATGTCTCAACACTTCCTGCCATGACTCTTATTAGAATAATAAATTGTCGTTTCTATATTTTCAAAATGCTGCCTTTTGATTTTATTTATAAATCATTGAATAAATTAAAGAATACGTGAATGAATAAAAAAGATCTAAACTTTAATTAAAATACAGGTTAAATTTATGATAAGCTTGTGCATGAAGGCCACTGTGGGGTCATAGAAGGTGGATCTAAAGCAAAGTGGAGGGTATATGAAGGTCACCTGCACCAGGTGAAACTTGAACTGTGCTTCAAAATGTGACCGGAAGTCAGAAATGACGAAGCTGTTCTAGGAAAAGGATACAGCAATCCAAATGGAAAAGATCAAGGTCTTTCCTGGAAATTATAAATAGTTCACTGTGTCTGGAGCAAAAAGACTGCACAGAGATGGACTGTGGAGGTGAAAAGGGCTTCCTTACCAGCAACTTGGTCAATGATAGAAAAAGCATTTGAACTTTACCCTGAAACCCTAGGCAGGCACCAACATGTCTAAACTTGGATTTTAAGAAGGCTATTCTCATACAAGTATGAAAAATGGCTCAGAAGGAGTCCTCTAGAGTCAGGAAGAAAAGGTTGTGGTCTAATTGAGGCAGGCATTAATCTTTTCATTGTCATAATCATCAAGAGTGGAAAATGAAAACTTTAAAAAAATTTTTTCTGTAATTGGAACTGAGTCAGCTCTGGAAGAATATATACCTGGGGAGCAGGAATGACTGGGGGTAGAGTGACTTTTCATTTATTTCTGGAGGCAGACACTTTTGTATTATTTGAGTTCTTCTTTTAAGCAAGCACGGACTTTAATAATAACGAATTTTTAAAGCTCATCAATAACAGATGGGAACAATCTGACATAGAAGTTTCTGAGATAATCATTAAGTGCTTTAGTGGATCACCAAATCAGTATGAACCCAAATTTTAATATGGCTGCTACAGCTGGTGTAATAATGCTTGGTTACCCTAATATTTTATAAGTATTCTAATCAAGAGTGTTTATACTCTTTTTTTTTTTTTTTTTTTTTTTTTTTTGTGGAGGCCCATCCACATCAGGGAGGACAGTCAGCTTGAATTAGCCTACTCATTTAAATATTAATCTCATCCAAAACACAATCGCAGAAACATGCAGCATTACAGTGTAATGGTTGACCAGATGTTTGGACACCCCATGGCCCAGTTAAGTTGACATAAAATGAACCCTCACCGTGGAGTTAGCAGTGTCATTGTTGCTTATCAGTATTTATTGCATGTTCTCTGTTTTTCAATTCTTTTTCTCTCCTACCCAGGAATTATTTACTTAACGTCAACTCTTCACCATTTGGAATCTACCACAGTTTCATTGCTGGTCTGTGCTCGCGATGGTGGCGGGCTCACCTCTGTCACTAATGCTGACATCACTATACACATTCTTCAGACAACTCTGGCACCCGCTGAATTTGAAAGGCCAAAGTATACGTTCTCAGTTTATGAAGATGTACCTGAAGACAGTCCTGTGGGAACAGTGAAAGCAAAAGAGTCTTTGAGTAAGTACTTAATTCCTATGCCTTGTTAAAATCCATTAGTGGAACATTTCCTGTGTTTTTCTTAGGCTGTGTAATCTTGACTAAATCTTTTCCATTCTCCATGCAAGAAGAATAGAGACCACACACCTGTGGCTTGCTCTTTGTCCTTTCAACATTTTTCCATCCTACAATTTTTCTTAATCAAAAAAGTAATAGATACTTTTACAAGTTTAAAACAATACAGAATGCTTATAATTTAGAAAGTATACATCTGTAACCCACTCCTCCAAATACACACATGTGCATACACACACACACACATTTTTTTAATCTTTTTTTTTTTTAAAGATTTCATTTCTTTACTTGAGACACACACACAGAGAGAGAATGAGCAGGGGCTGGGGCACAGGGAGAAAGGGAAGCAGACTGCCCGTTGATCAGGGAGCCTGGTACAGAGCTCGATCTTAGGACCCTGGGATCATGACCTGAGTCAAAGGCAGACATTTAACTGATTGAGCCACTCAGGAACCCTACACTTCAAAGAAAATACACCCTGCTGTGTTTGTTGTTTTAAAATTATCCTTTACCCTCCATTTTATATATTGAGGACAGTTTTCCAGGTAACTGGACATCATTCTGTCTCATTAAAAAAAGGTTGCATAGTATTTTGGCTTAGATATAAAGAGGTTTTCTTGAAACATTTCCCTTTTTCTATTAATTTGAATGATTTATAGTCATTTTTTGCTAGTCTAAATAATATTCAAGCAAATAACCATATACGATTTATAAAGGTTTCTCTGCAGGGTATTCCTAGAAATTAATTACTTGTTCAAAGACCTTGTTCTGTTCACAGTGTACGTCTTCTCTGTCCTCTTTCCCTTCCCTTAATCTTTGTTGGGGGCATTTACCATTCATAGGTAGATATCATAGAGAAACATCAAGCATAACCTTAACTCAGCTTCCCCAAAGAAGTTAAACAGGCATCCGAATTATTTTCTGAGTATCTTTCCCTTTTACTTAATGCAGAATGATTGAAAGGAGGATAGTGAAACCTATGGCTTGCTCCTTGTCCATTGGGCATTGCCTTTGTCTGCTAATATATCTTAACCATGGTGTCCACTTTTCAGTAGAATTTGGAGAGCTGAGGAAGGTGTAAGCCATTGCATTGTGTTTTCCATGGATGTAGTATATATCTATGGAATAAATGTGTGCGTGTATACATATATATGTATGTATATATTAATGCTTTAAGTTTTCAGCATTTCCAGTAGGTGCATTCCAATAAGTGCATAAGATGGTTGCTTTTTCTTTTTTTTTTTCTTAATCCCCTTTAACCCCCCCCTCCCCTTTCTTTTCTTTTTAGATTCCTCAGAGCCAATTTTTTACAGGATCTCCTCTGGTGATCTGGACAGAAAGTTCTCTATTCACCCATGGCTGGGTGTCATTCGAACCCGGAAGCCTCTGGATCATGAAACGCAGCCGGTAGTTGTGCTCACAGTGCAGGCTCAGCTTGGCAGCTCCCCTGCCTACAGCAGTACGGAGGTCAACATAACTGTAATTGATGTTAACGACAACCATCCGGTATTTCCCAAAGCCTCTGATGACCTTAAGATATCTCAGACCACGTTGCCTGGTACGGCCTTGTACCTCGCCCGTGCACAAGACAAAGACAGTGGGCAGAACGGATTCATCAGATATTCGATCGCAAGCCAGAATCCAAGCATCTTTGCAATCGACTCTGGGCTTGGGGCGGTATACCTCAATGAGAGTCTGGGAAGTCACGTGCCCCGGAAGTGCACGCTCACTCTCCTGGCCCAGGATCTGGGCGTTCCTCCTCGTGCATCCCTGTTAGTGCTGACAGTTGCGATTGAGGAACAAGAACAAAGTCCATCCTTGACTTTTGAAAATTTGGTGTACCAAGTGGAAGTCAGCGAGTCTCTCTCACCGATGACCCAAATCCTGCAAATACAGGCTTATCCACTTGGCCCACAGCGCGCAACCTCGAAGCTCCTGTACTCGCTGGAGCCCAGCACCGACTCCGCTGTGTTCGGTGTCCGCCCCGACACGGGTTGGATTTATTTGCGGCGACAGCTTGACTATGAATCCACACAGACATATAATTTTAGAGTGTTTGCCCGGATCCCGGAGGACAGATTGTCGCAAAATGTGAGCACTTCAGTAATTGTTCATGTCCTGGATGAGAATGACAATTCCCCTACCTTCTTGTATGATGTGTTGTTTTTGAAAGTCGAGGAGAGCCCTGTTCCCCAAGGGGTAATAGGCAAAATTACAGCAATTGACAGAGACTCGGGAAAGAATGGACAGCTGTCATATTTCCTTTTGTCTGATGGAAAATTCTTCAAGATGAATCCTAATACAGGTAGCATTTTGTAGCTTGTACTTACTCCTTTAAAATCGAAATGAACTAAATGCAAGTCTTAGGGATAACATTACATACATGCAGTTAAAATTAGTTTCTAGTAGATACCTTATTCAATTAGAAAATTGTGATTTTAAAGTGAAGTCAAAATTAGATAGAATCTTACCTGTAATGTTTCATATTTCTGTCGCCTCACACCCACGTATTGCCAATATATGGTTCTTATTCTGAATTAGAGCTACAGTCAGAATTGGACTGAATAAATCCCTGTGCATACCTGACCATTCTTCTTCACTTGTAGATTTTTTTTAAAAAACCAAATAATATTTTATAAACTATAAATGTCATCGATGTAAATTCAGCTAGAAAAAAATCCAGTAGGTAAGATGGCAAAATCACTCTATTGATGTATTTCCCCATTCTCATTCTGATAAGGGAATCATGGTGAAAAGGGCAAATATTTCCACTGAGTTTTTTTCCCCAAGTCTTCATTATGAAGTTAAATATTAAAATGCTATTATATTTTAAAATTTATATTGCAGAAATTTACAAGGATTTTCTTTTATGATGCAATGATCTACAAATGAAATATGTTCATACAGCAACTGTATAGCTGAAGAAACTGAGATTCAGAGAGCTCAAAGAACATGTCCCAGGTTATGGAACTGGAAGGAAGTAAGAGGAGGACAGCAACTGTACAATGTACTTGGTATCCCCTGCCCCATAGGGGACAGAATTTGAATTCAGTTCTGATGTACTTCAAGCCTTTACTCTAATAAGGGCCTGCTGTGTGAATTACAACTGGTGCCCCTTCCTCCAGCAGATGGAGCTTTACACCAGGGCACATGACTTGCCAACAAGCCTGCAAAGTGGATGGAGTTCAGTTCCCATTCACTCCCAAGCTGGGACGCCCTCTGCAGGGCACAAACTGCATAGCAGTGCGAGGCTTTTTGCTTTCTCGTGCCTTGCAGATGCTAGGTAGTTTTGTAGGTCTTCCATTTCCAGTTGGGACTTTAAAAAAATAAATTAAAGTATACAGTTGATTCCACCATGGTTTTCTCTCTCCTACAATTAGTCCAGCACCCAGCTTCAGAAGACCAGGTGTTTTTTCCTAGAATTATTATATGGCTCGAAGCAAGTAGCATAACCTCAGAGCTCAGTTTCCGTACCATGAATAGAGGAGATAATTCCTGACATGCTCCTTGTCTTGCTCTGAGGGGGAAAGAGTTAAAGTATGTGAAGGGACTTGCAACACTACCTTCTCACAAATGATTCCCATTCCCCAGGGCTGTGTACAGTGTTGCCACACAGGGGTTGAGGGCACCCATCAGAGCACGGGCAGGCCTGCCCGTCTACCACATTTCCACATCTTGTGCAGTGAGTGGTCTGCGTGGTGACTGGGACTAGCTCCCCGTGGAAGTCTGCAGTGGTGTCCCCCATGCCCCGGTCCAGGCTGAGCTTCACAGTCTTTTCCCCACTGACTTTCCAACAGTGGCTTTCCAATCAGAGTTGGTTCATCAGATAAAAATCTGCTTGCCATTCAGGATTTAGGGGTTTTGGAGAAGAATTACAGTTGAGAGCTTTAAAAATGTAGTTGTTGGGTATGCGATTTTTGTTAAAAATCACACTTCTCATAGACATTTATATAAATGTAGTTTGTATAGTAGATGGACACAGTAAACACCACGTTTCAGCTCAACAATTCAGCAGCTTACCCAAACGTGAATTTTCCTTTCTGTTCCTGATTTCACTCTTTGTTTTGTTCTATACATTGTCATTTCATTTGGATGAAGAGGGCAAAACCAATCTTAGAAATGGTAATGTTAGTTGGAAGTTACTTCAGATTGACTTTCTTATGAGTAGGTATTTCCATAAATAGTGAGGAAAGTAATGGCTGGTGGAGCTCTGCCGCGGGAGCTGGGCTGTCTGGAGAGACCGCATGGCCTCTGATGGTCTTTGGCAACAGGTCAAGGCAGCTATGATTTTATGCCTGAGTCTCCACAGCTGAACCATGATGGAAGTTGCTAGAAAAGAGTGAGGAAAAACATGGAAAATAAGGCTTACAAAGCACTGCAGTACTTGGGAAGTCACTATTCTTTGCAACACGTATGTTTTGTGACATAATATAAAGGACTGTTTACTTAAAATCTAAACCATTGCCTACAGAATGAATTTGATTTTCAGGAAGTTATTTTGGTATTATTTTAAAGTAATGTTAACAACTGTCACATTTGTAATAATTTATAGCTTACAAAATACTTTTAGATTTAGGACTGTATTTGTTTCCGATAGCCTAGGAGGTAGGCTAGGGAGAGGTCCTTCCAAGTCTGAGGTGCAGAAACTGGGACCCACACCTTGAACTTGTACTATCAGAGCTTATGTGGTTTCCATTATTCTCTGTGGCAATATGAAGAGGGATATGGTATAATCTTAAATCTTCTAAATTATTACTAAATTCTCACAGAGTATTTTATCATTTACTTCTATGAATTCATTTTTTAGTTCAGATGGTGGATGGCAGACAGTTTGAAATACAAACAATGACAAATTAGAAATGGCATTTTCAGGAGAAACTTCAGAAAATTTAACAGTAGAGCCAAACTACTAATGTACATCATCTTAGAAGTGGTGTATTTATTCTGGCTTTCATGTCTGGTTTTCCTTTTTGTGAATTAGCTGGGATGGGGTCATCCTACTACACAGTGATAGCCTCTTCTATTCTCTGTGCTCCTTAGGTGAATTTATCAGTTGGGTGGCATTGGATCACGAGCTTCAGGTACACCATCAGGTGACTGTCCTAGTCACTGATCATGGCTCCCCGCCACGGAACGCCACCATGATGGTTTACGTCTCAGTGACTGACATCAATGATAACAGGCCATATTTCCCACAGTGTCTCCCTGGAGAGGCATTGCAAGTCAAGGTTTGTGGAGTGAGGTAGCCTTGCAGTGTTTGTAGTGGTCTTAGTCATTTGTTTCGAGCACCATCTTGTGGTAAAAAGTGTGAATTTATCAAATCAGTCTGGGTGTGGTAATGCATATGTCTCCAGAAGATCAAAAAATTGTGTACCTGTCAAAAACAGAAAAAGAAAAAGACTCCACCAATTAAAAAATAAATAAAATGATTAGATGTGCAATTTGGGATCACACATCTAGTTTTATGATAATGTAGTTTTGCCTGTTGATACAAACATAATGGTGCCCCACTATCAGTAATGCTCAGACTTGGATTATTTTCCCAGGGATTTGCATGCATCTCTTGGTGCAGAGCTCCTTATACACATCTCTAAGCTGGTTAGTTAAATATAAGGGGACATCTGCAGGTCTAAAGTAGAAAGACATACAACCAGAGACTATCAAATTTTATCTTTGGTAACGCCTGCAGAAATTTCTAAGTTATATTTATGTGATTTCATCTTTTTCATGTCCATGTTTTCTGTGTTTATAGTATACATAATAAATTAGAATATTTGTTCACATACATAATTAATAAATATATCTTGGAGATATTTATACTTTTTTAATGAATGAGTTATATGAAAAAAAAACAATTGAATTGGACATTCAAATTGTGCTCAAATATGCATACTGAACAACTCAAAAAAGGTACTGAGACAGTTCATAACTTTAGATTATCTTCCAAAGCTGTAGTTAAGGAAAATCCTACCAAAGTATTTTTATAGTATCATTTTCATTTTCAGTTATATTATTAAAACATCCCATGGTGGGCTAGCAGGACTCTACACTTGGAGTTCAACTCCCCATGTGCATTTCAATATTCTATGAATGTTCCTGTTAACTACTGAGGTGTGTTACCTGGAACAGGTGTGTTTCCTGAAATAAAGGTTTATATTTATCTTTAGCATATTTTTGGACCTTTTAAAGCAGAAGATGCTAGAATTATTAAAATATATCCAAAATCTATGATTATTTAGTCACTTTGATTTGTTTTCTCAAAATTAGCTCAAATGCTGCAGCTAATTTCTTCAAATTGAATTTATCCAAATTTGTTCAAATTTCTAGTATTGTTTCTTTTCATGGATTTGCATTTATATAACTTTTATATGACAAATATTTGAGCTATGGGTGGATTTTAACATAGTTTAAAAAGTGCTTAGTAGCAATGCGTGTTTTCACTTAAAGGCTTATATTTCTTCCTAAAATTTTACTGACTAATTTTTAAGACATTTGTTTTAATGATAGGTTCTGGAAGGTCAACCCATAAATATGTTGGTTACAACTGTGTTTGCAAAGGATTTTGACGAAGGAAACAATGCGGAAGTTGTATATTCATTATCTTCAGGTAAAAGTCATCCTTCATAAAGGACCAGGAGGTTTAGCATTTCCTCTTTTGTCTACCAACTATCTACCACATCTTCTGGGAAAATGGTTAATGTTGAAAATAACATCATTTACAAAATAATACATTTGTGATTATCTAGAATCACCCTCATTTAAAAAATAATGTAAAAGTTTAATGTAAAAATCATAGTAGTTTTTCCATGTCCTAAATAGAAACCAACCAACCATCCACCTTATATGGCTAATTTTCAATAATCTGAAATATAAATCAACTTTTACTGAAAGTAAAGTAGTAGTGAATCAAAATTGGTATTAAGTATAAAGAAATATGATTATGAATGCCAAGCATTTATGAATCTCTATGAAGACTAAATATTCTTTTTTTTTAATTTAAGATTTTATTTATTTATTTATTTATTTATTTGAGAGAGAGAGAAGGGGTGAGAGAACACGAGTTGGGGGAGGCAGAGGGAGAGGAAGAAACAGACTTTCCACCAAGCAGGGAGCCTGACATGGGCCTAATCCCAGGCCCTGAGATCATGACCTGAGCCAAAGGCAGATACATAACCATCTGAGCCACCCAAGTGGCTGACTAAATATTCTTAAGTTCAGAGTAAATCATACTTAGAAAATATAACTCATTTTTTTAGTAAATCATACTTAGAAAATGTCACCCAAGTAGCTGAATACTAAATATTCTTTTTTTTTTTAAGATTTTATTTATTTATTTGACAGAGAGAAACACAGCCAGAGAGGGAACACAAGCAGGGGGAGTGAGAGGGGGAGAAGCAGGCTTCCTGCTGAGCAGGGAGCCCGATGTGGGACTCGATCCCGGGTCTCTGGGATCATGACCTGAGCCGAAGGCAATCGCTTAACCAACTGAGCCACCCAGGCGCCCCCGAAGACTAAATTTTCTTAAGTTCAGAGTAAATCATACTTAGAAAATGTCACAGTACATATATCTGTATGCATGTTGGAACTTCATTGAGAAAGGCTCATGTTTATGTTTCCCTTTTAGAATGCACAGGCCTCAGATTTGTTCTAGTGATTAGTATTGCATTTATGCTATTTTTAAAGATATTTCTTGCTTTTTCATGTTTGTCATGAAATGTGACAATATTTCTTGCTACCAATGTTTTCTCTTTCAAGAAAGAAAGAAAGAAAGAAAAATATATTTTCTAAAATTACATTTTTTTTAAGGTTTTGTTTATTTATTTGAGAGAGTTTGGTGCCCGGGAGTGGGGGGAGACAAAGGGAGAGCAGGAGAGAGAGAATCTCAAGCGGACTCCCTGCCTACCACCAAACCTGACATAGCGCTGGATCTCAGGACCCAGAGATCATGACCTGAGCTCAAACCAATAGTCTGTCACTCAACATACTGAGCCATCCAGGCACTCCCCCTCCCCCAAATCACTAGCATTTTATTTTTTATTTGTATTATTTTTTATTTTCTTAAAAATTTTATTTATTTGACAGAGAGAAACAAAGCAAGAGAGAGAGAGCACAAGCAGGGAGGGAGAAGCAGTCTTCCTGCCAAGCAGGGAGCTGATATGAGGCTCCATTGTAGTGGGACTCCCAGCGTCATGACCTGAGCCAAAGGCAGACACATAACATCTGAGCCACCCAGGTGCCCCAATCACTAGCATTTTATTTATTTATTTATTTTTAATTTTTTTAAAAGATTTTATTTATTTGACAGAAACACAGCCAGAGAGGGAACACAAACAGGGGGAGTGAGAGAGGGAGAAGCAGGCTTCCCACCCAGCACGGAGCCCAATGTGGGGCTCCATCCAGGGTCTCCAGGATCATGACCTGAGCTGAAGGCAGTTGCTTAACCAACTGAGCCACCCAGGTGCCCATTATCATTTTAAAGACTAAGCAGATTTTCAAAGATCTCACTCACTGTAACAGAGAAAACCATAAGGTGTTGGGGCAGATTTACTGTGAAGTGATGAAGTTTAAGTTTCAGATCCCTTTACTTGAAGGGCTCCTATGGGATGGGAGTACGGGCAGTGGACAATTTGTATTTGTAATATTGTCTTGTTTTTCTTAAAGAGAGCCCCTCATATTATCCGGACCAAATCAGGACCATCCTGTTAGGAACATAGGGAGGAAAATTTTAAGAAAAGGCATTCAAAACCTTTATGTAGGAAATTACAAATTATTCACAAAAGACCTTACAGAAGAAATGAAAAGGTCTGTTGTGTTCATGCTTGGTCAAGTTCAAGATCTGAAAGGCAGCATATTCAGTGATAATGAGCCTGCACACACACATACACACACAGAAATTAATATATTAAGATACAATCATGCAATACTACCACTATCTAGAAAGAAATAAAACCAGGATATGTATTTTTCATGAATATATGAACTAGAAAGATAAACCACCACTTCAGAAAAGAGGCTAGTTATGGGGAAGGAGGGAATGAGATTTGAAGGTATCCCCAAATCCTCTGCTATGCTGATACTATGTTATTTATTTAAAACTTAGAAGACATTTTAGGAATTGGCTAACTTGGAAATGTTTTCATGAGTGTTCATCATATATTTCCAAATATTTGAAATATCGATATTTTTTAAAAAAATTAGCTTCTAAAATGATACTTGGGGTGTAGCAATATTAAAAAATATAATGGTATTATTATGTCATTCATAGCTTTGCTTTTACTTTATCCAATTGCTAAATAGAGGCAACTACAAAATATATGAAAAAATAGCAAGATAAAAATAAATACAGGGTGCGTGGTTGACTCAGTTATTCAGACTCTTTTTTTTTAAAAGATTTTATTTATTTATTTGACAGAGAGAGAGATCACAAGTAGGCAGAGAGGCAGGCAGAGAGAGAGAGGAGAAAGCAGGCTCCCCGCTGAGCAGAGAGCCTAATGCAGGACTCAATCCCAGGACCCTGAGATCAGGATCTGAGCCGAAGGCAGCGGCTTAACCCACGGAGACACCCAGGCACCCAGACTCTTAATTTCTCCTCAGGTCATGATCTTAGGGTCGTGAGAATGAGCCCCACATTGAACTTCATGCTGAGCATGGAATCTATTTGGGATTCTCTCTCTCCTTCTCTTTCTGCCCCTATCCCCACAACTTGTACTCTCTCTCTTAAAAAAAGAAAAAGAAATAAATGCAAAGAAGGACATGTATAACATTTATGAAAATTTTGGTAGGAGCACCTGGGTAGCTTAGTGTGTTAAATGTCTGCCTTCGGCTCAGATCATGATCCCAGGTCCTGGAATTGGGCCCCACATTGGGCTTCCTGCTCAACGCAGAGCCTGCTTCTCCTTCTGCCTCTGCCCCTCCTCACCACTCATGCTCTCTCCCTCTTGTTCTTCTCTCTCTGTCCTTCAAATAAATAAGTAAATAAATTCTTAAAAAATAAATAAAAATTTAAAAAATCATACAGTATTCATGTAAGGACAAATACATGGATCAAAGCATAGGAATCACAACTAATAGATGTTACATACTTTCCCGCTCTACCATCTAACTTTTTATTAAGGGCAGGAATTCTTTTTTATTTGTCTTTATATTTCCTATGACTGGTAAAGAGTCTCTTCCTTGATAATGACTCATCAAAATGGAACAAAGAAATGAAAGAGAACCACTAGCTCAGGATTTGCCGAGTGTTTTTTGGATTGTTTGAAGTGTTTAGGTTTTATTAAAGAATATAAATCTGTTATTTAACAAAAAAGCTATACAATCAATTTGATTAGAAGTACCAGTATGAGGATGCCTGAGTGGCTCAGTCGGTTTAGCATCTGCCTTTGGCTCAGGTTGTCATCCAGGGCTTGTGCATTCTCTCTCTCTTTCTCTCTCTGTCAAATCTTTTTTAAAAAAGATTTTATTTATATATTTGACAGAGAAACACAGCTAGAGAAGGAACACAAGTAGGGGGGTTAGTGGGAGAAGGAGAAGCAGGCTTTCCGCCAAGCACAGAGCCCGATGGAGGACTCGATCCCAGTACTCCGGGATCATGACCTGAGCCAAAGGCAGATGCTTAATGACTGAGCCACCCAGGTGCCCCTCAAAATAAATAAAATCTTAAAAAAAACACAGAAGTACCAGAATGAACTTATGACATATGTTAGTGTGTGCATATGTGTAGTCTCTGTGCACTGAAAAAGGGCCTAGAAGCAATAAGCACCCCCTCATGTTCAGAACACAACCTGCTGATACCAGGTTCCACCCAAAGAAAACAGGAGACCTTGAAGAAATGGCTGACTCCAGGTCTGGATGAGTTACAAGATGAGTCTGTGCCATTTTGTCATACTGGATCCAAAGAAGTTACTCTAGATTACCAGGATCATATTAGAAAAATTCAGGAATCAACTTTAAAAGAATCCCAATGTTCAGATGTGGGACAGTTTGAGCGTAGATAAGAATGATAATGGCAATAGATTGAAACTCTGTTAATGTGTTTAAATTCATGCTTTGTTTTCTAAGATTGTATTTATTTATGTGAGTGAGAGAGCACACAAGCAGGGGGATCAGCAGAGGGAGAGGGAGAAGCAGACTTCTCACTGGGCAGGGAGTCTGTTTTGGGGCTTGATCCCAGTATCCTAGGATCATGACCTGAGCTGAAGGCAGACACTTAACTCACTGAGCCACCCAGGTGTCCCCACTATGTAATGATTCTTAAAACAGAAGCTAAGCAAACCTTTAACTGTCATACTTGGAGTCCAGGAGGAGGATGTTAGGGAACCAGTCCATTATTTTGAACACTGTTAAATAAAACCTTAGCATCAAGTATTTATCCCGACTTTCCTATAATGAACTATTCCCTTGGGTTATCAGTAAGTAGAGATTCATGTTGAAATACATCCAGAAGAATGACAGGATTTCTAGGATTTGCTTCCAAGGAGGATGGTAAAGGGGAATATATGAGTAGGGAAGAAAGGTTGGTCATGAGTTGATAATTATTGAAGCTAGGTGACAGGCCCAGTCATCTCAGTGCAGTCTCAATGGAAGGTCAAAGTCATTTTTGCACAGAGCTCAGTATATCATTCTGTCTGCTTTTACATGTGTTTGAAAATTTCTATAATAAAACATTTAAAAAATCGGTTATGTTTCTTGTCTGTATTTTAGTATGATTTTAGGTTCATTCACTCTCACAGCTTAAAACAATGATCACAGATGTATATAGATTCATTAATTCTCTGTTTTCAGCATTGTCAGTTAACATTGATTTTTAAATGTCTGTGTGCGTGTGTAGAAGACAATTCTGATCACTTCAAGATTGATGCCAACGGTGGTGAAATAAGAACTACCGCAATGCTTTCATATGCCCATAGCCCTTCCTACAGGATGACCGTAACTGCCAGTGACCAGGGAGAACCTCCTCTTCAAGGCCAGGCAGTTATTAATATCCAGGTAATGTTTTGAAAAAATGCTCAACATCCCTCGGCATTGGGGAAATACAAATCAAAACCACAGTGACATACCACCTGACACCAGTCAGAATGCCTAAAAGTAACAATTCAGGAAACAATAGATGTTGGTGAAGATGCAGAGAAAGGGGAACCCTCCTCCACTGTTGGTGGGAATGCAAGCTGGTGCGGCCACTCTGGAAAACAGTATGGAGGTTCCTCAAAAAGTTGAAAATAGAGCTACCCTATGACCCAGCAACTGCTCTACTGGGTATTTACCTTGAAGATACAGATGTAGTGATCTTAAGGGGCACATGCACCCAAATGTTTATAGCAGCAATGTCCACAATAGCCAAACTGTGGAAAGAGCCTAGATGTCCATTGACAGATGAATGGATAAAGAAGATGTAGTACGTACACACACACACACACACACACAAGCACACACACACACACACACACACACAGGAATATTACTCATCCATCAAAAAGTGTGAAATCTTACCATTTACATCGACATGGCTGGAACTGGAGGGGTAATTATGCTGAACAAAATAAGTCAATCAGAGAAAGACAGTTGCCATATGGTTTCACTCATATGTGGAATATAAGAAACAGGACGGAGGATCATAGGGGAAGGGAGGGGAAACTAAATGGGATGAACTCGAAGAGGGAAACAAACCATGAGAGACTCTTGACTATAGGAAACAAACTGAGGGTTGTTGGAAGGGAGGTGGGGGATGAGGTTACTGGGTGACGGGCATTAAGGAGGACATGTGATGGGAAGACCACTGGGTGTTACATGCAACTGAAGAATAACTGAATTCTACATCTGAAACTAATGATGTCCTATATGTTGACTAATTGAATTAAATAACATCCAGGTAATGTTCATAGTCAACATAAAGTGGGAAAAGGTGTTCAGAAGATTTTTGTTAACTTTTTATGTAAATGTGTATAGCAAAGATACCTTAAATACATCAATGCTAATCTTATTTTTTTTTTATTTTCTTTTAAAGATATTATTTATTTGACAGAGAGAAACACAGCCAGAGAGGGCACACAAGCAGGGGGAGTGAGAGAGGGAGAAGCAGGCCCCCTCCGAGCAGGGAGCCCGATGTGGGACTCGATCCCGGGTCTCCGGGATCATGACCCGAGTCGAAGGCAGTCGCTTAACCAACTGAGCCACCCAGACGCCCCCATCAATGCTAATTTTAGAAAGCATTGCAGATTTATGTGTGTCATTTTATTACCACTCAAGAAATGATTAGACCCAAGTAACTTGTAATTATGGTTCCTGACAAGTTATTTACCTTTATCACTACATAGGCACTCATGTTGCTTTGCTTATGAAGAACAAAAAAGTGTATTGTCTTTTACTTGTCCCTAACTGCAAGGACCTGGTAAATTTGTGGGAGAAGCTTATGTGTAAACAAAGGTCAATAATATATAGTTCTTTGTCATTATTTTTAAATTTAGAAAAGTCACTTGAGAACCATATTTAAAGGCTTGCTTTAATCATAATGAGCAAACAACTTGTGGGAAGTCTTCATTGTAGGAAAAATTCACACTCACCAGTCAAAAATGAGATGATTGTGTATAGCTAGATTTCTTTGTTCATGCACGTGACAAATCACTAATAGTAATGCAGATATGTATAATAATCAAGAATATATGTCCCTAAGAATTCTGTTTCCAAGTTATGTTCTTTATTGAGGATGTGTGGGTTAGGAGAAAATTCTGTATCATAATATTTCCAAGTCTCTGATTTCAGATAAACAAAGACACATGATACATAAATGTGCACAGATGTTGTCATTATGGATATATTGGTCTCTAGGATTTAGAGTAATTTGGAGAACTATCTATCCCACATTCTCATTGAAGAATCACAAAGCTACAATTCAGTTTAACTCTAGCATGGTCTCACCAAACCTCATTTCATGCATTAGAACAAACAAGGAAGTGGAAAATTCTGCACTTTCTTATCTCCCAGATGTTATGAAATTTCCAGTCTTCAGAGATATACTGGAATTACATAATAGAAAAAGACACTTTCTCACCAATTAACATATGTGTATCATACAAATGGAAGGAATTAGCTTCAAAGTAACAACATCACATCTATTGATTCAACTGTTTAAAAGGATCCCAAATCAACAACTCCTTTTCCTTCTTATTTCAGGTGATACCACTATCTAAAGGGAGAGCGATCATTTCTCAGAATATTAGACATTTAGTTTTACCCGAAAACTTGAAGCCTGCAAAAATAATGAGCTTGATCAAGTCACCCGATCACCTTCAACAACATCATAATGGAAAGTTACAGTTTAGTATTGCTGAAGATGACAAGGATGGTCACTTCGAAATCGACAGCTCAACAGGGGACTTGTTCCTTTCTAAAAAACTTGATTATGAAATGACATCTCATTACCTCTTCAGGGTGGTTACTAAAGACCATAGCAAAACCCCTCCCTCGAACAGCACGGTCTACCTGAATATTGATGTGGAGGATCAGAATGACCATACCCCATCTTTCCAAGAAGAGCTCATTGTGATAAGTGTTGAAGAGAATGTCCCTATAGGGACTCTGGTGCATGTCTTCAATGCCAAAGATGGGGATGGCAGTTTTTTGAACAGTAGAATTCAATATGTTGTTGAATGCCACCACCCTGGAACGAGTCCCTTTCTCATCCACCCCTCATTCGGCACATTAGTCACTGCATCCCCCCTTGACAGAGAGAGGGTTCCAACGGTCATCCTGACAGTAACTGCATCGGACCAGGCTGTGAATGTGACAGACCGGCGATGGCGATCCCTGATGGCAAAGGTCGTGATTTTGGATGTAAATGACCACAGCCCTACTTTTATGTCTTTCCCTGTTACCCACATCAGAGAGGATGCTGCGGTGGGCTCCGTGGTGCACCACGTAAGTGCTCAAGATCCAGATGAAGGAAGGAATGGAAGAGTAACATACAGCATCCTCTCAGGAAATGAAAACATGGCCTTTATGCTGGACGAGTCATCAGGTACTGTCTGCTATTGTCACTTAAAGTCTCTCTCTGATCACTGGCTCTGCTTCATTTTCCTCTGTTAAAATGATAGTAGCTCTCAAGATGTTTTAAGAAATGTGACCTGATTTACTGTTTAACTTATGGAAATGAAAGGCCCTGGGGATTATACTCAGAGAGCTGCCTGTAATTGGCCTGTTTGTTGATATTGACGATGTTTTGTTGCCAGCTCACATTTCATGGGGTAAATATACATTAGTAAACCTTACGGCTTGGCGCTGTGGATCCTCACAGGGTAGGAGATGGTACCAGAGTGAATCAAGGCCAGCATGTCTAATAATCAGCATTATTCAAAGACTTCAGGAGGGAAACTTATCTTTAAGATTGTACAAATATTCATTTGTAAATAGTTGGAAATACTGTACTTTTAAATGGTTGGGTTGATTTGAGCTTGAATGTCTTTACTTCCCACATCACCTGTAACATTTTATTTTGGGCAGAAGCATTTATTCACTTTCCACTCTGTAGAAACGTCACTCACTGTCACTTCACTCACCTTGCTGTCGCCATGTTGCCAGATAACGTCTACTAAAAGTTTTGATGCAGTTTGATGGAAGGCTTACGTGTATACAGTGTCATTCTTGTGAAACTAGAAATGAACACCCCTCAACCTGATTTTCAGGAGATATTGAAGAGATGGATTACCATCTCATTCTCTAAAATATAAAGTCATTTTGCAAGAGTCTTAGAAAAAACATCTCAGATGTATACCATTTGCACTGACTATTCATTAAGAACATTATTTGGGGGCAGCCTGGGTGGCTCAGTTGGTTAAGCGCTGCCTTCAACTCAGGTCATGGTCCCTGAGACCTGGGATCGAGCCCCACATGGGGCTCCCTACTCGGCAGAAGGCCTGCTTCTCCCTCTCTCACTCCCCCTGCTTATGTTCCCTTTCTAGCTGTGTTTCTCTCTGTCAAATAAGCAAATAAAATTAAAAAAAAAAAAAGAAAAGAAAAAGAATGTTATTTGGAAGGGGGCTGAATGTGTAGGATTTGGAAGTCATGATTCTAGGCTGGCTATATACTGTTGGAAAATTTCATCAAAATATTTATTAAATCCTGTACATATGGTTTCATTCTGAGGCATGCGTGACCACCAGCTAGAAGCCCAACTGACAGAGAGACAGTCCAGACCCAGCTGCTGGTTTCTGGGAGAGCTGGTGTCTCCAAGGACCCGTTTCAGTGATACTTAAAATATTTTCCAACATGGCTAAGGAAGGTCCATTTCAGATCGTTAAAGAGGATGGATAAAATTAGAATCGTGCCTCAGTAATATAGGCTTCATGACTCCTGAACAATTGTACTGGCTGTTCCGGTTGAAGTATTTTTCAAAGACATAAATGATCGTTGCTGAATGCATTCAGAGGAGACGGGCTATTTTTTGATTCACGAAGCTCACATTTCTTTTGAAGAAGACACAGTGAGTTTTGCACTGATGTTGGCTCTGAAGTACAGAGGGAGAAGTAATGATTGAAAAACTACCTTATAAAATCTGAATCAGTAAGCTTCCTTAATTATTTGAAGGCGAGTTCTCATAGGATGGGCATGTGTTAGAGAAGCAAACAGCAGTCCTCGAAGAAAAAAAATATGATGTTGGGATCATGTGACAGCCATATGTGTGTAGGACTTTATAATACTGTTTAGATGGGTTATAAGCTGAAATGGCAGTAGGATGGAGACAGTTCTATTTGTGAAGTTTATCTCCTGCATTGTATAGTCTTCCTATTTTTTGTTAGGAAAAAGAGATAATTAACTGAGATCGCATAAAGAGACTGTAACTCTTTATCTTAAGGAATGTAGCCATACTCTCCTTTTTGTAAATGACATGACGTGTCATTGGACTTGGAGGAATTTACTGTTATAACCTAGATTTTTCGTTTGTGTGTTTTTGTTTTGTTTCTTAAGTAGGCTCCATGCTTGAGCTCAGGACCCTGAGATCAATAGTCACATGCTCTACCGACTGAGCCAGCCAGGGGCCCTAACCTAGATTTCTTCTTTTTTTTTTTTTAATGAAAGTAGAAAAATAATTTTTGTGCAGTCATCTCCATAGATAATGGCATATGATAATCTCTGAATTTTTCATTCATCTTTATAATTTAAACCGAAATTTTTTCTTTTGACTAAAAAGTTACCTTTTTTTCTTGATAATATATAAACCTCACTTTGGTTTCGTAAGATTTATTCCTTAGCAAATAAAGCTTCTGGACCTTTAGCAGGTTAGGTAAGTTAGACAAAGGGAGAGGAAGCACAGCTTCTCTAGAAAACGTTTATTATATATTGCCCTTTCCCTCTTTTACATCAGGCTTACTAACAACCACCTGTCCTTTGGACTATGAAATAAAACCTCGGCACGTTCTGACCCTTCTGGCAGTGGACGACGGCATACCAGCACTTTCTTCATCCCAGACTTTGACCATCACTGTTCTTGATGTAAATGATGAGGCACCTGTGTTTCGGCAGAACCTGTACGCAGCTTCAGTTAAAGAAAACCAAAATCCAGGGCAGTTTGTCACAAGAGTTGAAGCTATGGACAAAGATTCAGGTAATTTAAAGATAGAGAAACTTGGTCATTAATGCTAAAAACAAAAATTCACATACTTGAAAGTAGTTATGGCCCAGGGAAATGAAGACAGTTACTAGTTATTTCAAACTTCTAATACCTCTGCCATTAGCATACACATAAAAACACATACATAGGTAAAAGTAATGTGTTCTCTCTCTGTTTTTTTTTTTTTTAAAGATCCATTTGTTTATTTCAGAGACAGATAGAGAGATTATGCAGTCAGAGGGAAGGGGCAGAGGGAAAGGGAGAGACAGAATGTCAAGCAGACTCCCCACTGAGTAAAGAGCCCAGTGCCTCAACCAACCAACAGAACCACCCAGGCACCCCGATAATGAGTGCTCTTATATGGCATTTGTTTCTATTGGTTTATATGGTGGAGTGATACACACCTAGTTAAGTTAACATAATTTTTTATTTGATCTTGATAAGAAACTGTAGTATAGACAAAGTATCACATTTTTTTCAGAGTGTAATGGTCAGATACACCACATACAAAAAAGGTAAGTGGCTGGATCTGTGTTTCCTCTCTATGTAGCACAATGAAAGAGAGAGGCTGCAGGCATCAGATTGCCTGGGTGTGAATCCTAGAACTACCCTTTACTTCAGCTGTGTCACTTTGATCAAGTAGCTAATTATCTCCCTTCCTCTGTTTGCTTATCTGGAAAATGGGGATAATGATAGGGCTAGTTCTAGTTATGTAATGAGAATGAATGAGTCACTGCATGTAAAGACCTAAGCCCCATGAGCAGCACAGTAAGTGGTCAGTAAAGGCCGACTTCTGTCATCACTATCACTACTCTTTTTTTTTTTTTTAAAGATTTTATTTATTTGACAGAGAGAAACACAGCCAGAGAGGGAACACAAGCAGGGGGAGTGAGAGAGGGAGAAGCAGGACTCGATGTAGGACTCGATCCCAGGTCTCTGGGATCATGACCTGAGCCGAAGGCAGTGACTTAACCAACTGAGCCACCCAGGCGCCCACACTATCACTACTCTTATTAATGTCAGTCATGGTGCCGAAATAACTATGAAGTGAGTGCTCACTACAGCTACAACCTGTGAATGTCTTAGAGTTCCTTTTCAATATCACTGTGACTTTTTTGGTATTTAAGGCTCAATGACTTTAATAATATTGTTTATATTTTAAACAAAATAATTCTGAAAATTACACTAAGTATTTGCCATTGAGGGCATATGCCCATTTTCTCATCTGAGTTAAAACAAATAGTTTGATAAACTCTTCTTTTTTTACCTGATGTATATATATTCTTTTCATTGTGTGGGTTTCAGGTGTGCATTATAATCTGACCTCTGTACACCCTGAAAAGTGGTTACCCTCAAAATCTAATTACCATCTGTCACTCTACAGTTGACCTTGTTTTTCTCTTTCACACATCCTCCTACCCCTATTCTCTGTATCTATGATTTTCTCTTTGTTTCGTTTTTGTTAGTTTGTTTTGTATTATTTTCAGATTCCACATTTTACTGAGTCATACGGTATCTGTCTTTCTCCTTCTGACTTATTTCACTTAGCATAGTACCCTCAGAGTCTATCCATGTTGTTGCAAATGGCAAGATGTCATTCTTTTTTATGGCTGAGTAATGTTCTATTTCATATTCCACATCTCTATCCATTCATCCATTGGTGGACATTTAGGTTGTGTACATATCTTGGTTACTGTAAATAGTGCTGCAGCGAACACAGGGGGACATATATCTTTTTGAATTAATATTTTCATTACCTTTGGATAAATACCTGGTAGTGGTCTAGTGAGATCATCCAATAGTCCTGTTTTTAAGTTTTTGAGGGACCTCCATACTGTTTTCCACCATGGCTGTACCAGTTTGCATTCCCACCGGCAGTGCACAAGGGTTCTCTTCTTTCCACATCCTCTCCGACACTTGTCATTTTTTGTCTTCTTGATAGTAGTCATTCTAATGGACGTGAGGTGACATATCATTGGGGTTTTAGTTTTGCATTTCCTTAATTATTAGTGATGTTGAACATCTTTTCATGTGCCTGTTAGCATCTGTATGTTTTCTTTGGAAAAAATGTTTATTCAGATCCTCTGCCCTTTTTAAAATCAAGTTGTTTGGTTTTTGTTATTGAGTTGTATGAGGTTTTCTTTTTTTTAAATATTTATTTATTTGAGAGAGAGAGAGAGCACAAGGAGAGGGAGGGCTGAGAGGCAGAGAGAGAGAATCTTGAGCAGACTCCCTGCTGAGTTGGGAGCCCAAGAAGGGCTCGATATCATGACCCTGAGATCTCAACCTGAGCCAAAACCAAGAGTTGGACATTTAACAGACTTTGCCACCCAAGGCATCCTTGTATGAGTTCTTTATATATCTTTGATATTAACCTCTATTAAATGCATAATTTGCAAATGTCTTCTATTCAGGAGGATTTTTTAAAATGATGGTTTCCTTTGATATGCAGAACCCTTTTAGTTTGATATATTCCCATTTGTTTATTTTTGCTTTTGCTTCCCTTGACTTTGGAGTCTGATTCACAAAAACATCACTAGGACCAATGTCACAAAGCTTACTCCTGTGTTTTCTTCCAGGAATGTTATGGTTTCAGGGTTTACATTCAAGTGCTTAATTCATTTCGAGTTAATTTTTAGGTATGGTGTAAGATAGTGGTTCAGTTTCATTCTTTTGCATGTGACTAACCAGTTTTCTCAAGACCATTTATTGAAGAAAATGTTCTTTCTCCACTGTATGTTCTTAGCTTCTTTTTCATTAATTAATTGTCCATATATGTGCAGGTTTATTTCTGGCTCTCAATTCTGTTTCATTGATCTGTGTATCTGTTTTCATCCTGGCACCATACTGTTTTGATAACAATAGCTTTGCAGTATATTTTAAAACCAGGGGCATGAGATACCTCCAGTTTTGTTCCTTCTCAAGATTGCTTTAGCTATTTGGGATCTTTTGTGACTCCATATGAATTTTAGAATTATTTGGTCTAGTTCTATGAAATATGCCATTGGAGTTTTGATAGGGATTGTACTGAATCTGTGGATTGCTTTGGGTAATATAGACATATTAACAATATTAATTCTCCCAATCCATGAATAAGCCAGTCTTTTAAAGTTCATATTTGTTTGTAGCAAGTAGCATTACATAATCAGTATAATTTTTCTTTACAAGAAATTTAATAGATGTGTCCATGGAAATAATAGTGTTAACAGTAGCATTTTCTTCCTACATTGTTCATCTAAGGGGTAATAGATAGATTTCCTTGAGCTTTCATACTGTATTTTATACCATTTTGGATGCTTTGCCCTTTAGGAAAACATCATCTTCTAATGAAATGCATTTTACATAAGTTTGTATATGATGCTACAAAAATTTTCTTTTCAATGACTAACCTAATTTTCTCTCTTTTGACCAGAATGGGGCAGTATGATCACAAAATTTTTCTTACTATGCTCACAGACACATGACTGGAGTGTGGTAAAAATTGCTCCCCCCAACTTGTACTTGCAGAATTTATTTAGCACATTCCTGGCAGGATAGTTTTACGGGCGTTAGAGACAGTGGATAATATACATCAGCTTTGCATTTCACAATAGTTCAATGAAGTTCTCTTAGAGCACTCTCTGGTGTAAATTGAGCAACATGGGGCTCTGCTCTGGGCAACGCAGAAACTACTTCTCCAAGTTCACAGACATATGCTGAACCTGCACCTGATGTGGATCAGTGCAATAGTTACTCATTAGCAATTATTAAACTTTGCAAAATGTTTCCTCCCCTTGACCTTACCTTATCTGATTAATTTTAGTTTTGGTAAGGGAGACTTCTAAGGAATCTCTCATTTTAATATTTGAAGAGTGAGAAAAACATTTCTTTCAAATATTTGCACGTATCAACTAAAAATGATTACTGTAAATACACATTCTGATTTTTACAATCAAGGTGCCTCAGTATCGGTGTAATTTTC
This sequence comes from Spilogale gracilis, assembly GCA_004023965.1. Classification (NCBI taxonomy): domain Eukaryota; kingdom Metazoa; phylum Chordata; class Mammalia; order Carnivora; family Mephitidae; genus Spilogale; species Spilogale gracilis. The sequence goes on along the minus strand of PITA01005155.1, from coordinate 12,123 downwards.
TTTTAGAATGACCAGTCTGCAACCTGTTAGTTAAGTTGAATTGAAGAGTTGAAGACTTCAGTGTTCTTAGAGATCATGGTTTGCCTGATAGAGAGTTTAGATGCAAAATTATTGTTTTGGTGGCTTTGCATTTATGAATGTGTGAAATACACACCAGCATCTTCAAGTTTCACACACCTCCAGGTGCTGTGGAGACAGTTTGGGTTTACTGTTAATCCTAGTGTTTTCAATGAGTCCAGATCTATTAAGCAAGTGCTTTTGAATCTATTTTCCCTCAATCTTTTGTTGTTGTTGTGGTGGTGGTGGTGTTCTTGCTTGTATTTGCTTGTTGGGTTAAAACAATGAAAAAGAATTACACATAAAAATTAAATGTCATTGTCAAGATTTTCACATAATTGGCATCACACTGGAACTTATGAATGGTTTACTTTAGTTATGTATTTTTTAAAAAATATTATAGCATTACTTAATATTAGGTAGCTGAACATATGTTTTCTAGTCTTCTACGGTGCAGTTTTTAAAATCATGAGCTTACAGGGTTGTTTGGCATTCAAGACCCAGGGGGCTTAGAACACAGCATGTTTAAGATGTATGACTCACACTAGTTCTAACGGGAGTTTTTTCATGTATTAAAAAGGAAAAACAGCTTACCAAGTAAGATATTAAAACTGCTACAGCTTTGATTCCGCCAACAAGAGTTCTATTGTTAGTGAGAAAAGATTTACCCCCCAGGTGCACCCCTCGCCAGTCCCGGGAGAAAGGGTGCCTCGCCAGGGGAGATCCCTGCTGATGTGGTTGCTCACTAGTGGTGAGCACAAAATAATTGAACAGGACATTGCTCTGCAAAAATGTTAAATTCTACAATGAGATCTTATTGTCTATTCCATTAAAAAAATGTATAGTTGAACAACCTGGGGTTCAGGGGTGCCGACTACCCCTCTCACAGTCAAAAATCCACACTTAACTTTTGACTACCCCAAAACATAACCACTGATAGCTACATTAGCCAGAAGATTTACGGATAACACAAACAGTCAATACATATTTTGTATCTTTTATGTATTATATCCTGTATTCTCTCTCTCTTTTTCTTTTTAGATACAGAGAGAGAGAGAATGAGTGGGGGAGGGAGGAGGGAGAGAATCTCAAGCAGACTGTCTGGGGGAGTGCAGAAGGGTGGTGGGCAGGAGATCTTGATCTCCCCACCCTGAGATCATGACCTGAGCTGAAATCAAGAGTCAGACGCTTAACCAACTGTGTCATTCAGGTTGTATATACTATACTGTATATATACCCACTATACTGTATTCTTCCAATAAAGTAAGCTAGATAAAAGAAAAGGGTTTTAAGAAAATCAGAAGGAAGAGAAAATACATTTACAGTGCTGTACCACATTTGTTGAAAGGAATCCACGTGTTAAGCAGACTTGTGCTGTTCAAATCATGTTGTTCAAGGGTCAGTTGTGTTCTCTATCTGGGTTTATTTTGGATTCACTGAAGTTCTGATTTCCTGGAAAATGTCCTGTGCTGGATCACAATTGCGCACATGAGCCTAGACTTGAGGTAAGGGAGAAACGCCACCATGGCTCTATTTCATCTCTTTCATTGACTCGAAAACACCAGCAATTATAAAATGCATCTAGCTTCAGAGATGTTAAAATGTGGAGGAAATGTGTCTTAGAATTAATGAAATAGTCAGCATGAAAAATAGAAAGAAGAACCACTTACAATTTCACCCACCCAGAGACAGTCACTATGAAACTTGATTTTGTCTTACTTTATTTAATACAGGGTATTGTAATTGTTTGATTGTTCACCTGTGTGCCTGCCTTTTAGATGGTGAACTTCTCAGGGCTTCAGGACATGTTTTATTCACTGTTATCCCTGGTCCCTAAGTCAGAGCAAGCTAAGACGTAGGAGGCGCTCAGTAAATATTTTTGATTCTGTGATCTAAGGAACTGGAGCTGCTTCAAGTTGCCTTCACTCTTCAGAATTCATTCATTTATTTATTCCTTCATTAGATCAGTCAGGCATCATCCCGTTGTTGCCGTAGAACTTTCTGAGCTTGTGTGAGCATTGTACAGTTGAGGAATTCCTGAAAAATGATCTTCCTAAAAAGTAAATCTGAAAATAACACTCCATGGTCAGAATTCTTTATTAATTCCTCATGGTTTCAATGATGAAGTTTTATTTTCTTTTGCTTAACAGCCAGCCACTTTATGAAGTGACTCTGGATTTCCTCTCTCTCCTCAACTGCTATGTTTCTCTGTAAATGGCAACATCGTGAATATTTTAGGCTCTGCAGCCCATACAATTTCCATTACTCAATTCGGACTTTGTACCAAGACAGTAGCAATAGATAATACATAAAGAAATGACTGGGTGTATTTCAGTAAAATTTTACACAAGTGGGAGTGTGCTATATTTGACCAGTGGGCTGTAATTTGCCAGCCACTGGTCTACTGCATATATCTAATTAAGAGATCTAAGTTACTCGCTACTTTCTGCACATTAGATCCAATTATGATGTCATCACAATAGTGGATCAATATGATGTTCAATTGGATGCCAAGATGAGCAATACCTTTGCTGAGTAGATGATGGCCAACAGTAGAAGGGTTTACCTAAAGATGTACTCTGGTGTTTCTGCTGGGTAAAAGCAAATCACTTGAAGTTGGTACAGAGTGTCAGATCTTAAAATGTGGCCTCCAGGACAGGTAGCACCATCCCTCACAGCCTTCAGGACCAGCTAGCAGAGGACTTTTAAAAAATGATGCGGTCCGTCTAGCCTAGCCGTCTAGCCGTCTTCCCCAGGATCTTCAAAAAGGGATTCCTCTGAACTCTTGGGAAGTGTCATGGGGCTAGGTGGTGGACATGTCATACATGAGGTAAACTTGTCCTAACATTTCTGGTTCTTCAAACTTTTGGATTCTTCCTAGACAGTATACAAGAGACTTGGCATCTCAGCCTCAGCGAGGATAGGCCATGGTTGAATGAGGCCATCAAAGAGACTGTTGAGAGACATAGCTGTGAGCTAACACATTCAACTCAGAATCTCTGTGACACTCATGACACCAATAATTCCAGCTTAAACCAAAGTTCTATTTTATTTTCCTGGGCCTCACATCCTTAGAAATGGTTTCCACACAGATTCCCTAGGTTTGTTCCAATATAACTTAGAAAAATCCTGCCGTTCTTCAGAAAGAGAGTCAGATTTGTACCTAGTTACCTGCAAAGTGTTCATATGAATCTAGTTTTGGGTCTTCCTGTGAATAAACATCTCCTCGCTAGAAGTTACTTGTTCTATCTGCCCCTTGGCTTGGGTCTGATCTTCAGGAAGATTAATTTTCAGGCTCATATAGAAGCTTTCTGGTTTTTAACTATGACTGACCTGCCAGCTTCTGCTTCTGCTTACAGTTTTCTTTCTGCAAATTCCTAGTACATCCAGAAACAGCGGTCTCCCATCACAATCCCCTTTGTTCCCCTATGGCCAGAGGCATTCAGTCCTCTGTGGAACATGAGTCCTTTGAGAGTGACTCCCTCGTAATCAAACACAGGTGATAACTTAATTGAATATGATATCCTGCCAGTCGTCCATTACTGGTATTCCATTTCCCATGGTCAGAGAACTCAGTACTGTATGCAAGGCCAAGACATAACCAAACCCAGAATCTCATACCTGGGAGCCACTCCTGCTGTTAAATACTCCATCACTCAGGTGCCATTAGGAAAACCAGGAATTATACAGGTTTTGGAAGGCTGAGTAAGCAAAAAGGGAATCCGGAAGTAACCCAGGAAAAATCACCACAGGGCAATCAACCATAGGGACAGCTATCCCCCCTAACATTGGGAAACAGAAGAGGTCAGGGTCATCTGAATCTAAAGAGAAAGGGAACTAAAAGAATAAGTGGGAGGTTGGGCCTTGCAGAGTCCGGTTCGGGGAGTTCTGGTAGCCTGAGAGCCACAGGTGGGCTGCAGTAGGTGCCACGAGAGTGCTGACAGCAACAGCAAGCAAACAGAAGGGGTCCCATCTCCTCTCCTTCTGACTTTCACTCTCCCCTGGTGTCGCCTTGCAGCAGCCTCAAGGGAGAAAGGAGTTGGCAAGAGACAAATGTGGCTTGCAGGTCCTTGGCCTCAGTATCATGGGACAGAGCTGAGCAGAATAGATTTAGATCTGGGACCAGTAGTGACATAACTAGGATGCCATGGAAAGAACTGAGGGAGGAGCAGCCAGAGGAAACAGCAACCGCTCAGACCCCAGCAGAAAGAAATGTAGCACATTCAAAGAGCAGAAGGGAAGCCAGCAGACAGACCAGGAGCAGAGCGAGTAAGCGGGTATGTGAGAAGAGGTTGGGGAAATCACCAGACCCCATATCATATGGGACTTTGTAGACTGAGCTAAGGTGTTTGGATTTTACTTTTTTAAAAAAAAAGATTTTATTTGTTTACTTGACAGAGAGAGAATGAGAAAGCACAAGCAAGCAGGACCCCCAGCAGGGGGAGAAGCAGGCTCCCCACTGAACACGGAGCCCAATGTGGGACTTGATCCCAGGACCCTGGGATCATGACCTGAGTTGAAGGCAGATGTTTAATGACTGCCACCCAGGCACCTCTGGGTTTTACTTTTTATTTTTATTTTATATTTATTATTTTTAAAAAATTTTATCTATTTATTTGACAGAGAAACCACAAGTAGGCAGAGAGGCAGGCAGAGAGAGAGGAGGAAGCAGGCTCCCGGCTGAGCAGATAGCCCGATGTGGGCCTCGATCCCAGGACCCTGAGATCATGACCTGAGCCGAAGGCAGAGGCTTTAACCCACTGAGCCGCCCAGGCGCATTCAAAACTTCTTTCTTCTTTTGTACTTGTTAAATCCTATTCATCTTTAGAGGCTCAGGTTACATGGAAGGCAACCATGGTTTCCCAGTGATGTCTTACATGGAATCGTAACTGCCTGCTCACTTTTCCATGTGCACTGCTAAGCGGCAAGCACTGTGAGGGGAGAGAATTATTTGTCTTCCTGCTAACACTTAACATTCTTAGCACCTGGCATAGTACCTTGGCACCTGCTCTTGTTCTGTCTATATATTTATTTAACAAAGTAATCAATGAACAGACCGTCTACTTAGAGTAAGTCTTCCCTAGTCCATTTCCTCAGTGGTTTCATGTCTTCTACTACACTGTGTGTAATTCACTGATTTAATTGTGTCCCCACTAAAGGGAGACTTTGAGGACCAAGATAATTACTTATTACTTGATGGTATCTTTCCAGTGTCTGACCCTCAGTGTAAGTGCATTGCATGAATGAACACGTGAATGAATGAACATGTGAATGAGTGAACATATGAATGAAAGAACATGTGAATGAATGAATGCATGAGTCAATAAATGAAGGAAAGAACCAAATAACTGGAGCTCAATTACATATGGGTGTTATCTGCAAATGGATAGAAACTGAAAATACTGAATTGGGGAGTAGGTAGAATGAATTCCTCCCCTCCTCCTCCCCCTTCTTTCATCTTTCTCTCTCCCTCCCACCTCTCTCCCTTTGTTCCTTCTTTTCCATCTTTTTTTTTTTTTAAGATTTTATTTATTTGACAGAGAGAAACACAGCTAGAAAGGGAACACAAGCAGGGGGAGTGAGAGAGGGAGAAGCAGGCTTCCCACCGAGCAGAGAGCCCGATGTGGGGCTCGATCCCGGGTCTCCGGGATCATGACCTGAGCTGAAGGCAGTCGCTTAACCAACTGAGCCACCCAGGTGCCCCCTTTCCATCTTTTTAAACATCAGTCTGCAATATCCGAAGCCAGAAAGAAGACAAATCAGATAAAAACAAAAATGACCAGTAAATTCTATAAACAAGTGACTGTACAAAGAATAGCTAGGCATGACAATTTCAAGCTGCTGCAGAGAGTGGATACATTTTAAAACAAAGCTTGGTTATAAAGAGAAGGAAAAAAATTCTGATTCATATAGCTAGCGAAAAATATAATTTAGGGGAAAAATTAATTAAAAAGGCTAGATATATTAGGAAAATTCCAAGAGAGAGCACATGAAGAATTGCTTTTGCCACCGAAACAGATGTCAGGAGTTAGAGTTGAATGTAGACACGAAGTTGAGGGAATGCTTTCCATGCCTTCATTTTCTCTGGGAAATAGGAAGAGAAGTGACCTGCAAGAGTGAGCCAGTACATGTTGGGTGGGAGACATGAACGGGAGAGGGATGACACAGGAAACCTGGAAAGACTGTAATGCCAATGATCTTTCCGCAGCCTCAGTCTATGTTGTTGTGACATCGTCTGCAGCCCGAGTTACCTGCTGGGATCACGGGAGGGCAGAGAGATGGTTGGAATGATGCTGGGTTGAGGTTTTGCTGGGCATCTTTGGCAAAAAGCCACAGGACTCAGGAAGTTGCACAGTTGCAAAAGTGATCATTCACGGGGCTAAGGAGGGACAGAAGGGAACTGAGAAGGGCATCCCAAAGAGGGAAAAATTAAGAGGTCATACACTGTAGGTCTTGAGGTCTAAGAGGAATATATGGATACGTCCATACACACGGCCCCCTCACTAAGTGTGTGTCATATCACTGAATATTTTCAGACCCTAATTTCCACTGTACTTAGGAAGGTGATGAAATTAGACTAAATCATCTCTATTTTATTTTTATTTTCTTTGTTCTTACTTCTGATGATGTTGGGTTTGTCCTGGATGATTATAGGTTGTGAGGAGGGAGAAACAAGGCCCTAATTAAATTCTAAAAGAGCCATAGTAAAATATTTTATAGCTATTTCACATAATTTAAGTTGTGAAATGTGTGATGTTTGGAGTGTGAAAATGTATATAAAAGATGTATGCATGCAAACTGTGGTGTAAATAGGAATCTTATTTATTCATAATATACTAGGGGGTTGAAGGTGAATGGCTTGTTATCTCAGGGATAACAGCCATATAGAATAAAGAAAATGATAAAATCTGACAGTATCTAAAAGGCCAGGAACTTACTGGGTAGAACGGTAAAGCACATTGCAGAATAATGGGAACAACGGGAGGAAGGGAAAATAAAGATTTGCATTATTTTTAAACATTTTCTAGATTTAACAAGTGTTGCGAATTAAAATATTTTAAATAGTAAAGTATAATGTAATAGAATATAACATAACGTATAATGTATGATAAAATCATATAATAAATGAGTGAGTTGATTTCAAAAATAAAGGGGCCACAATTAAAAGGTGCTGTTCTCTGTGTGAGCTCCCTGAAGGCAGGGGCCATACCCATTTGTTTCACCGCTGTCTCTTGGGCAAATAGCTCTGTGCTTGATATTTGATTTTTCTCACCAAATATTTAAGGAACAGGAAAATAGATGTAAGATGGTATTATTCCCATTTTCCTAAAGTACAAAGAAGTAAACAGGAATAACAAATTTAACCTGGACTTTTTAGAATTTTTATCTTGGCTATAGAACAGAGTATGTGATCACTATGAGACCAAAATAATCACTATGATTATTAAATAATTACTAGTGGAATAATATATCTAGTATCTACTGATAAAATGGTAAGTTCTTGGTGACCTTTCACCACACCATATCAAGTATATTGATTGTATCTTATTAGACTTTCTTTTCTCTTAAGGTCCTTAAAATACCTGCAGACTATGTTAAATATCCTTTCTCTTTCAAGGACGTAGTAAGAAGACATCTAATTATTCTTACATAAAACTAGACTTATATTCCACTCCCTCTGGCACTCAGTCCTATATTATGTCCAGTAAATAGTGGAGTGAAAATTTTTAAGACTGGCAAGATGGAATTTGTAAGTGAAATCTTTTTGCTGTTGTTGTTAAGGCCAAAAAAAGTATTTCATCTTCTAGTAGTGTAAAATCATGTGTTCTAAGTACTATGTCAATTGGTAGATTCTTGTCAGTTAGAACAGAAGATAGGAAAATAATTGAAAAGAATTTGTGTAAAGTACAAATAAACTACAATGGCATGAGATAAACTCATTAAATTAATGATTTGAAAGATCTTCATAATCAGTTACGGAAATGACATGATGCTTTTTTTCAGGAAAGAAATGAAACCACACACACAAAAAAGTGAACCATTGTTTTCAAAATGCGTGCTAATGTGGTACCACATTTCTCACTCCAGATAGGAGACTGAATACTAAGTAGAAAATGAAACAAAAATAGCATATAAGCAAGTCTATGTGCTTGCCTCCTGCGATGGAGAATAAACAGAATACCATAACTGAGCACAAGCTTTTAAATAGAGGGTCGATCTGCAGAAATTGTCATTTGCCCCTTAAGCTTGCAATTATGTCATTAAATCACAATCAGGGGTGTTAGAAGGAGTAATTAGGAATATATTGTAGGGTTGTGCACTCATAAGACATTTTTTATGGGAAGGAAAAAATCTTAAGCATTCACTGTGGGGAAGTCTCCTAAGACTTTTGAAAATCAAGCATTTCAGCCCATGAGGCTTTTATTTAGCAAGAACAGCCAAAAGAAGTGTGTGTGTGTGTGTGTGTGTGTGTGTGTGTGTGTGTGTTTTACACTTTAATTTGAAGGTTGTTTAAGCATCTTGACTTTTCCATCTCTGGCCTAACATGTTCATAGGAAAAAGAATAGGAAAATAGACAACTGGTTTCCAAAGGGATAATTACTAAGTTTTTCTTTGTATTTTTCTTAAGGAATCAATTCCAAGTTTCAGTTTGAAATCATGCCAGGTGCTTCATCTACGTTGTTCGAGATCAATCCTGACACGGGAGAGGTAGTGACCACCACCGCACTTGACAGAGAAGTTCAGGAAGTTTTCACCCTTCGAGGTAAGGAATGCTTGACTGTGCTGTCAAACAGAAGTAGGCAGCAGGAGGTTAGTGATGAGATTTGACATGTCTGCAGAGTGTCTTTACGTAAACTGTTTCTGACCCCGTTCGGCCCAGTTAGTTTCGTCTGATGCGGTCTAGTTGGGACAATATATTTTCGATGTGAATTCATGGCCACAGTCCTTGCCATCTTTTATTTTGCATCAGTCCTCGTCCGAGATGGAGGAGTCCCTTCATTATCTGGCACCACAACGGTTCTCTGTACCGTAGAAGACGAGAATGATCACGCACCAGAGATTATTGTCGCTGGTCATGACATTGAGGTTCTGGAAAACCAAGAGCCAGGAGTTGTCTACACTGTTTTGGCTTCTGATATGGATGCTGGTAGTAATGGAGCTGTGAGGTATCATATAATTGGTAAGTATTTTCTCCACTAAAATTCTCCTCAGGACACTGAGTTGACATACAGGTGTTTACTGCAGTATCTACAAAATACCCACAGTGAGAGCTGTTGGGTACCATGTGCGTCCTTTCCACAGCCACCCTGAACCACTGGCTTCCAAATTCTTAGATCTCCCCTCAGCAACTCTTGTGAATTTTTCTGTGGTAAGATTAATGGATGTGCTAACTTTTTTCTACTTTTGTGTCTTTTATATGATCACTAATATTTTTATTATTTTGAGCCAGCAAAACTTCTGCCAGTCTTTTCATAAATGGAACCTAGAGGACACAGAAATAGACAATTCCCAGATCTGAGCACCAGTATAACACTTATCAGAGTCTGTTGAAACCTCTACTCAGAAGATAATTTTTGTGATATGACTCCCTTTGCATCAGAGGAATAAAAATTTCTGACAAAAATGGTTAGCATTAGAATGAACAGAGCAACATCTTCTTATTCATCTAAAAGAAAAAATGATTTTTGGTATATGTTGGCGTGTACATGAAACGATAGGAGTTGAGGAGATGCTTCAGAGGCCGCGTCTGATAGGGAGAAGGTGTTTTTAGATCCTGTAAGAATGGTTTTGGGACTAGCTTCTGAAAGCTATCACTTTATATTTGCTAAAAATTCTATAACCAGTGGCATTTTCTATGTGCCATTCATTTTACTTCAAAATGAGAATAGCTTTATTGCCTTTTTGCCTGATTATAAAAATGATGTATAATTGGCACAGAATATATATCCAGATTTATGAAAGACAACACTAATAACACAAAATATTTATTTCTTGTGGGGGTAACTCTGTTATTTTGAACACCACTTTCCCATGAAACTTGGTAAATGGAGACATCAATTTTATATATATTGGACAATTTTATGTGCTGTTTTGTCACCTCACTTTTAAAACTCATCTTTTAATATGCTATGTGAACCTTTCATAACAGTAAATATACATATATATGTTATAATTTTTTAAGATTTTATTTTTTTATTTGACAGAGAGATCACGAATAGGCAGAGAGGCAGGCAGAGAAAGAGGGGGAAGTAGGCTCCTTGCTGAGCAGAGAGCCCGATCTGGGATTGGATCCCAGGACCCTGAGATCATGACCTGAGCCAAAGGCAGAGGCTTAACCCTCTGAGCCACCCAGCCACTCCTATATTAGCATTTCTAATGATTTCTCTTCTTACTGCATATGTAAAACATCACTTATTTCATCCATTCCCTTTTATGGTCTTTTAGATATTGACCATTACACCAGTCTTATTATAATAAAAATGCTGCAGTTGAACACGCACCCAATTATTTCCTTATGATAAATGTAAGTGAAGTTATCATGTCCAAGGTCAAATTTATTTTAAATGTTTATGTGTATTGTTATACTTTCATCCAAAAGAATGATACCCTTTCAAACTAACTTATGTAGGTAAGCCCAATTTTACTTCTCTTGTACCTATTGCATTGGGTACTTTCCTTTATAAATTGCTCTTGTTTTCTAACTTTCCAAACAATCTGTGATTAAGGACCAGGGTTAGGTTTTTTTTTTTTAATTTTTGATCTGTTGTGCACTGAAACTTTTGTAAAATACAATAAATACGAACTACTGTGAGAAAAAAACACAAAGGTGTACGAAATGCAAGCTCCAGTTTTTAAAATCTGTTATGGTATTATGCAGACATAAAATCATTCTGTCAAGTCTCTACAAAATTTTCTAAATGTTTTCTCTCAAATTCTGTGTGTATCTTGTCAAGCACCAATTACAAACAATCCCCAGAGTGCCACCCATCCCCCTTCACTGCATCAGGGTTTGCTCATTCGCTTCTTTTCCCCATGCTGTCAAAGTTTTCCCTTCTGTTGGTTTTACCCATCAGTATTTACCAATCCATCCCATCTTGAAAAGTCTTCCCTCAAATGCATCCCTTTGCTGTCTCTTTACCTTCACAGTCAAGCTTCTTAAAAATTGTTGCGTATACTCTCGTTTCGTGTCTTCACCTTGCTTTCATTTCTTAGCCTGCCACAATATATATTCCACTAAAACTGCCCTTGCAAAAAGACACTTCGGATCTTGTTGCTAAATCCAGTGGATTCCTGTCTTTTCTTAATTTAATTGTACTGCTTTATGCCTTTGTGCACCATGCCCTGGACACTTGGTCCCACCTGACTTCAGAAAGTCCCTTTCTTCTGAGCCTTCTTCTGCCTTTCTAGACAAAACTTCCCAGTGTCCTTGTTCTGTGGGTGGTCCTTTGACTTACTGGAGTTTCCAGGGGTGCTTTATGCTTGTTCTTTTACTTTGCTCAAAGACACATTCTTACTGCATCATTTCATCCAGTCCTAATCTTCAGCCATCCCTGGTACCCCTATGTCTCCCTATCTTTATCTGCATCAGAGATCTAAGTCCCATTGAAGGACATTTAAAAAAAATAAAATCGTGACTTTCATACAAATAGAAAATTAACAACTGCCAAAGATTTTTTATTTAAGTCATTGATTAGTGAGCAAACTAAAAAGATGTTAAAATTGGTCCAAGGAGAATTCCAAGACACATCCACACACAGCAAATGAGTTCTGAAATGCACATGAGGTCTCCGTGCAGGACAATAACCAATGATATTCCACTAGACATAATTAGTTTGCATTTCTTGGATCAGAATCACTATTATTAGTCTCTAACAATTTTCAGTGATAAAATATATGGAGCGAAGACAATGCAAGTGGCAAGGGAAGACCTGATATTCGCTAATCTTTTTCTTTTTTCACTCTAGCATGGCCAGTTTTTTTCCCTCCCATTTCAGATGGTTTCACCTCAAGGACCTAGTTGTTATGCCTAACAGCATCGCGTTAGCAATGTGTCCCCAACTGCAC